>JAUELO010449548.1:0-13325 GCA_032357855.1 Amphibolips quercusostensackenii | reverse complement strand
AAAATAGTGATTCTAAAGAAATTAATGTTATGCAGCAAAAATTTGTGAATTACCTTGATATCTTTAAAATTAATTAAAATGTATTTAAAATTTATGAAAATTCTTTGGAATTACTCTAAATACATTAAAATTTTGGAAATAATTGAAAATCCCTTAAAAATAAAATTAATTAAATTTATTCCCTCCAGTTCCCTAGAAATATTTGAAATTCCTTGAAATCTTTGAAATTTCTTTAAATATTTGGAATCGCTAAGAATTTTTTTCAATTTATTAAAATTTAATTTATTGTTATGACATTTTCTAGAAATCTCCTCAAATATTTAGAAATCCTACAAATTTTTTGTAACCCTGAGAAATTCTTTTAAATCCGTAGAAATCTCATCAATCTACAAAAATTCTTTGCAATCCCTTAAATTTTCCACAAATTTTTGAAAATCCTCTAAAATCCCTTAAAATAGGTGCTAAAATCTTAAAAATCTTTTAAAATATTTAGAATCTGTAGATATCCCTTAAAATTCGATTTAATTTAATTTATTTTCCAAGTTCTCCAGAAATCCTTTTAAATCTCTAGAAATCCTAAAAGAAATTCTGAAATACCTAGAAATTTCTTAAATCACTTGATATCCTTTATAGTCCTTTAAAAGTACTGCAAATCTTGGTAAATTTTTAAAATTCTCTAAAATCTCAAAAAATGTAATCTTCAAAACCTCTTAAGATATTTGGAGTCGCTAAAAATCACTAGAAATTTAATTTATTTTCCGTAATTCGCTAGAAATCCTTTCAAATCTTTGGAAATCCTAGAAAATTATTCGAAATTTTAAAATGATTTTTATGTATTTCAAAATCCTTTGTCATCCCTTAAAAATTCCGTAAATCTTTGAATATCTTTAAAATCCTGTAAAATCTCTTAAAATGTTTGGAAATCTTTGAAATCTCTTGAAATATCAGAAATCGTTAGAAATCTCTTCAAATTTAATTTTGCTGATTTTTAAAAATTCTTTTTAAAAACTTTCAACTCTTTAGAAATCCTAAAAAAATCTTTCAAATCCCTAGTATTTTCTCAAATCTCTTAAACTTTTTTGCAATCCCTTAAAATTACCGCAAATCTTTGGAAAATTTTAAAATCCTCTTGAATTCCTTAAAATATTTTTTAACCTTTTAAATCTCTTGAAATGTTTGGAATCGCTTGAAACCCCTTGAAGTTTAATTAAATTCATTTTTTTAAGCTCTTTAGAAATTTTTTTAATCTTTTGGAATCCCTCAAATTCTAGAAAATCTTGAAATACTCTAAAATCCCTTAAAATATTTCGAAATCTTTGAAATATCTTGAAATGTTTGTAATTTCTGAGTTTTTCTTGAAAATGAATTTAATTTATTTTTTTTTAATTTATAAAAAAAATCCTTTTAGATCTTTAGAAATCTAAAGCAATTCTTTAAAATTTTAAAAATTTTTTTAAAACTCTTAAAATACTTTGCAATCTTTTAAATTTACCGCAAATCTTTGAAAATCTTTTAAATACTCTGAAATCGCTTAAAATGTTTTGAAAGTTTTTGAATCGCTTGATATATCTAAAATCTCAAGAAATTCCTTAAAATTTAATTTATTCAACAAAATTTTATAGAAATATTTTTAAATCTCTGGAAATCCTAAAAAAAATTCTTTGAAATCCCTAGAAATTTCTAAAATATCTTTGAATTCTCTAGCGTTGCTTAAAATTCACGCAAATTTTTGGAAATATTCGAAATTCTTTAAAATCTCTCAAAAATGCTTAAAATCTTTCAAATTTCTTGCAATATCTGGAATCGCTAGAACTCATTTGAAATTTAATTTAAATTATTTTTCAAAATTGTCTAGAAATCCTTTTTAATCTTTGAAAATCCTACAGAATTCTTTATAATACCAAAAAAGTTTGAAAATCTTTTTAAATCCTTGAGAATACCTTAAAATTTCAGGAAATCCTTGGAATGCTTTAAAATTCCTTGAAATGTTTTAAAATCTCTGAAATCTCTTAGGATATTTGAAATTCCTACAAAAATTTTCTGATTTTTTTATTTCTTTAAAATCTCTGAGAATTCCCGAAAATCTTTGGAAATCTTTGAAATCCCTTAAAGTTCCTTGAAATGTTTTGAAATCTTTGGAATCTCTCAAGATGTTTAGAATCGGTCAAAATCCTTAACATTATATTAAATTTATTTTTCAAAATTCTATTGAAATCCTTTTAAATTTCAAAAAAATCCTACTAAATTCTTTTAAATCACTAGAAATTTTTTAAATCTCTTGGAATCCTCTGAAATCTCTTGAAATAATTAGAATCGCCAAATATTCTTTGAAATTCTATTTATTTTAATTCATATTCCAATTTGGAAGCGCTAGAAATGCGTTAAAGAGTATTCAATTTCTTTTTTAAAATTCTCAAAAAATCCTTTTTAATCTTTAAAAATCCTAAGAAATTCTTCGAAATCCCTAGAAATTTTTTTAAATCTTATAAAATACTTTGAAATCTCTTAAAATTCCCGTGAATCTTTGTAAATCTTTAAAGTCCTATAAAGTTTCTTAAACGGATTGAAAATTTTTGAAATCCCTTGAAATATTTGGAAGTGCTAGAAATGCGTTAGGTAATTATTTAAATTCTTTTTTAAAATTCTCTAGAAATCCTTTTTATTCTTTAAAAATCCTTAAAAAAATATCGAAATCCCTAGGAATTTTTTTAAATCTTTTAAAATACGAGCTTTGGAATCTCTTAAAATTCCCGTAAATCTTTGAAAATCTTCCAAATCCTCTAAAGTCCCTTTAAATGTTTTGAAATCTTTTAAATCTTTTAGCATATTCAAAATCGCTAAAAATCCCTTGAAATTGCATTTATTTTAATTCATTTTTTTAAATTTTCTAGAAATATTTTTTAATTTTTGAAAATCCTACACAATTTTTATAACATTCTAGACTTTCTAAAAATCCTTTTAAGTCTTTGTAAATCCTAACCAATTCTTTGAAATCCATAAAAAAATCTAGGAAAGTCTTAAAATACTTTGAAATTCTTTGATTTGTTTTAAAATCTTTATAATCCGTTGAAAAATTTGGAATATCGAGATATTCCTTGAAAATTAATTGCATTTTATTTATTTTCCAAACTTTCGTAGAAATCCTGTTAAATCCTAAGAAATCCCAAAGGATTTTATGAAATTTTCATAAATTTCCTAAATCTTTTGAAATCCTTTGGGATTCCTTCAAATTTACGGAATTTTTGTAAATCCTATAGAATCTCGTGATATGTTTTGAAGACATTGAAATCCCTTAAAATATTTGTGATCGCTATCAATCCCTTAAAATTCAATTTCATTAAATTTTTTTTTTTTAATTCTCTAGAAATCCTTTTAAGACTTTGGAAATCCCACAAAATTCTTTTAAATTCCTAGATTTTTTATATCTCTTAAAATCTTTCAAAAGCCCTTAAAATTCCTGGGAATTTTTAGAAATCTTTGAAATCCTTCAAAATACCTAAAAATGTTTTAAAACCTTTGAAATATCCTGAAGTATTTGGAATCTCTAGATATCCCTTAAAAACGCAATTTAATTTTTTAATCTTTCAAAATCCTTTGAAATCTCTTAAAATTTCAGGAAATTCTTGGAATACTCTAAAATCACTTGAAATGTTTTGAAATCTTTAAAATCTCTGGACATATTTGAAATCACTAGAAATCCCTTGAAAATAATTTTTATTCAATTTTTTTTTAATTCTATAGAAATCCTTTTAAAACATTAGAAATCTTCAGCAATCTTTTCAAATCCCTAGAAATTTCTTAAATGTCTTAAAATCTTTGCGAATGCCTTAAAATTCCCTCAAATGGTTGAAAATCTTTAAAATTCTCTAAAATCCCTTAAAATGTTTCAAAATATTTGAAATCTCTCTAAATATCTGGAATCCCTAGAAATTTCTTGAAATTTAAATTTACTTATTTTCCGAAATTCGCTAGAAATACTTTTATATCTTTAGAAATCCTAAAAAATACTTCGAATTACCTACAAATTTCATAAGTCTTTTGAAATTCTTTGGAATCTTTTAAAATTCCAGGTAATCCTTGAAATATTCTAAAATCCCTCAAAATCTTTGAAACGTCTTAAAATATTTGTAGCGCGAGAAATGCTTAAAAATTTTATTAAATTTATTTTCTAAAATGCTCTAAAAATCTGTCTGAATATTTAAAAATCGTAAACAATTTTTTCAAATCCCTAAAAATTTCCTAAATCTCTTGAAATCCTTCAAAATGCTTCAAAATTCTAGAAAATTCTTGAGAAACTCTAAATTCTTTTGTAATGTTAAAAAAAAAATGTAAACCCTTAGAAATATTTGGAATCGCTAGAAATGCCTTGAAATTTAATTAAATTTATTTTCTAAAATTTTCTAGAAATCTTTCTGAATCTTTAGAAATCCTAAAAAATTTTTCGAAATTTATAGAAATTTTTCCAATCTCTTGAAATCCTTGAAATTCCTTGAAATTCCTTAAAATTTACGAAAATCCTTGAAATCCTCTTGAATCCCTCGAAATGTTTTAAAATCTTTAAAATTCCTTAAAATATTTAAAATCACTAGAAATCCCTAAAAACTCAACTGAATTTTATGTATTTTTCAAAATTTGTTAGAAATCCATTTAAGTTTTTGGAAAACCTAAAAAATTCTATAAAATCCCTTAAATTTTTTATATCTCTTAAAATCCTATAAAGGTCCTCAAAACTTCTAAAAATCTTTGGAAATCTTTAAAGTCCTATAAAATTCCTTGAAATGTTTAAAAAATTTTAAAATCCCTTGAAATATTTAGAAGCGCTAGGAATGCCTTAAAATTTTATTTGATTTATTTTCTAAAATTCTCTAGGAATCTTTCCGAATCTTTGGAAATCTTAAACAATTCTTTGTAATCTGTAAAAATTTCTCAAATCTCTTGAAATCCCTCAAAATTGCAGGAGATTGTTGAAAGACTTTAAATTCTCTTAAAATGTTAAAAAAAAATTGAAATTCCTTAAAATTCAATACAATTTAATTTTTTTTTTTTAAATTTACTAGAAATCCCCTCAAGTTTTTGGAAATCCTACAAAATTATTTTAAATTCCTAGACTTTTTTATATCTTTTAAAATCCTTTGAAACCCTTTGAAGTTCCTGAGAATTTTTGGAAATCTTAAAAATTCTTTTAAATTTCATTAAAATTTTTGGAAATTTTTGAAGTTTCTTAAAATATTTTGAATCATTAGAAATACCTCAAGATTTAATTCAATTTGTTTTCCAGAATTCTCTGACATTTTTTTTTGAATTTTTGGAAATCCTACAAAATTCTTTTAAATCTTCAAAATTTTCAATATATCTTAAAATCCTATGAAGGTCCTCAAAATTTCTGAGAATCTTTGGAAATCTTCAAAGTCCTATAAAATACCTTGAAATGTTTAAAAAAATTTTAAATTCCTTGAAATATTTGGAAGCGCTAGAAATGCCTTAAAATTTTATTTTATTTATTTTTTGAAATTCTCTAGAAATACTTTAAGATCTTAAGAAATCCTTAGCAATTCATTTAAATCCCTAGAAATTTTTTCAATCTCATAATATCCTTTGGAATCTATTTGAATTTACAGAAATCCTTTTAAAATCTCGTAAAATGTTTCAAAATCTTTGAAATCCTGTAAAAAATTTGAAATCGATATAAATCCCTTGAAATTCAATACAATTTAATTTTATTTTTAAAATCTTCGAGAAATCCCCTGAAGTTTTTAGAAATCCTAAAAAATTATTTTAATTCCTAGACTTTCTTAATATCTTTTAAAATTCTTTGAAAACCCTTTGAAGTTCCTAAAAATCTTTAGAAATCTTTAAAATCCTGTAAAATCCCTTGAAATGTTTAAAAAATTTTGAAAATCCCTTAAAATATTTGAAATCGCTAAAACAGCCTTGAAATTCAATTTAATTTATTTTCTAAAATTCTTTAGAAATCTCTTTAAATCTGAAAAAACTTACAAAATTCTTTCAAAAGCCTAGAAATTTCTAAAAAAATTTAAATTTTTGGAATCCCGTGAAATATTTTGAATCCCGAGAAATCCGTTGAAATTAAATAAATGCTAATTTATTTTCCAAGACCATCTACAAATCCCTTCAAATTTCTGGAAATTCTAAAAAAGTATTTGAAAACCCTAAAAATTTTTGAATTCCTTCAAATTTTTGGCAATCCTATAAAATTCTTTAAAATCCCTACAAATTTTTGAAATCCTTTAAGATCTGTAGTAATATCTGTAAGTATGTTGATAACTAATAAAATACTTAACAATAAATTAAAATATTTGTGAATTTCACAAAATGCTTATAAAATCCCATTAAATTTGTTAAAATTCGTTAAAACACATTGTCTTATTTAAGATATTTCAAGCCATTTTGAATTCTGTAATTCCTTTGCGGTTTCTCTATGTTTTGCATCAGTTGTTCCATATTCCAATATTATTTTATCAAAATAATTTTTTACAATAATTTTTCTAGAATTGTGAAAAAATTATAAGATTTTCTTTAATATTTTTTCATAATTTGGGATTTCAAGAGATTGCATGGGATTGCACGAGATTGTATAAGACTGCAGAGAGAGAGAGTGTGTGGGGGAAACCTCCGCACAGTGGATAACACAATCTATAGTGAAAAAATTATTAATTAAAAATACCCTCAATCTAAATGAATTAAAATTAATTATTTTACCTGTATATGTGTTTTTAATTAATGATTATTAAGTTTAGGTTGCATTATCCACTGTAGGCAGGTTCCCCCTGCACCAGATGCATGTTATAGATACAGTGGAAAAGGTGTTCTTTTCGTAAATTTGTGGAAGAGAGGAATGTAGAAAAATCCTGTAATTGTCAGCGAATTTTTTTTCAGAAATTAAGTAGACACCCTGGAATCAGTAAAAATTTCCTTTGAGGACAACATTTCCTTTAAAACAATACATGCTAATCACAGTCTAAAAAAAATCTTAACTAATTTCTAGACCTTAGATCTTAATGTACGTAACTCTATCTCTATTTCTGTCACTATCTGTCTGTCTGTCTGTTTGTCTGTCTCTCACTCATCTGATGCTCTGACTGGCTAATCTATTTGTCTTTCATTT
Source organism: Amphibolips quercusostensackenii (assembly GCA_032357855.1). Taxonomy (NCBI): domain Eukaryota; kingdom Metazoa; phylum Arthropoda; class Insecta; order Hymenoptera; family Cynipidae; genus Amphibolips; species Amphibolips quercusostensackenii. The sequence goes on along the minus strand of JAUELO010449548.1, from coordinate 6,199 downwards.
TCTATTCTTGAAAGATAACTATTCTCTACTACAAATGTTGTACTTATAGTTGATATAAGGTCAGTTTGATGTTGCAATCATCACCTATGTATTATTTTGTTATTTATAGTTTATACTCTATAAGAGATCTCTCTGGATTAAGAGCTTAATAAAAAACGAGCATTCAGGAGTATTAACCAGGTTTAACTACTCGTAAGGTGCCTGTAGTGAAACCTATTACTTTCCGTAATTAGAATTTACGATTATGCAATTGACATCAGCTACGTGCTGATCCAGGTCTAACTTATGTTCATTCTTGACTAAATTTGAAATCAAACTTTGAATATTTTGTGTATTCCTAGATTGTGTAACGATTGACTAACACTAAGAGAAACAAAACATGCATGTGGTACAAAAAATTATAGAGCCAAGTCAAGAAAACATTTTGCTAATCTTAGAAGCTCTAAATGCATCTTTTATCTGAAGTCTTAAATTTTGCTATCTTTTCTAAAGCCGAGAGGATTCTCACTTTAGCATCTCCTTTCTTTGTACGTTCTATCCCCTTTACTTTTCTCTTCCCTTGACTTCTGCTGTCGCAATCGTTTGTATCTCTTGTCTGTACATGTTTTTCCCTACGATCATTACCATAACACTTAAATTCGCTTCTTTAACTTTCAGAACAAAAAGCAACCAGCGATGGATGAAACTTCGAACAACAGTCCAGCTATCCTCGGCTATATCCACAATTCAAAAAAAGCCACCCCTTAAGCGGGAGGACTCCTTCCTCAAAAGGTTTTCCACAAGACAGATACCGGAGAGCCAAGAGACGCTGGACACCGGAGAAGGCGACGGAGATCCATCAGATGACAAAAACCTAGAAACTCGTCGCCGGAGACAAAGAAGAAATCAAAAACCACCAAAAAGTGTTGTCAACCCTGATGAGAACTTCTACTACTACTGGCTGATGCTCCTTTCCCTCTGCATCCTCTACAACCTTTGGACTCTGATCGTCAGGCAAAGCCTTCCAGAGCTACAAGCTTTGGCTCCAACAGCTTGGCTTTCTTGTGACGGCTTCACGGATATTGTGTTCTTCCTAGATGTGGGCGTTCAATTCCGGACTGGGTATCTCGAGCAAGGTCTCATGGTCTACAACAGCGGAAAACTAGCTCGCCACTATGTTAAGTCCAAATCTTTCATACTAGACCTGGTCGCCCTCCTGCCCTTGGACCTCCTCCAGGTAAATCTTGGAAGCAACCCCATGCTCAGATTTCCGAGGTTTCTGAAGATCTACCGCGTTTACAACTACTACTACATGGTTGAGTCGCGAACTGTCTACCCGAACCTATGGAGAGTCCTCAACCTCATCCACATCCTCCTCATCCTCGCCCACTGGTTTGGCTGTTTCTACTACCTCCTCAGCGAAGCCGAGGGCTTCCAAGGCGATTGGGTCTACCCCTACAGACCTGGGGAGTACGCGACACTCACGAGAAAGTACCTTGGGTCACTTTATTGGTCGACCCTTACCCTCACCACCATTGGAGACCTACCAACTCCGGAAACCAACGCCGAGTGAGTCTCGATATCATCATCTTTAGTTTACTTCTATATTTTAACTTATACGTAGTGTAGCTTTTGAGGCAGAAAACAATCGAACACTTTGGAAATTTAAGAGGCAATGGAATATTTTAGTGTTGATTAAAATTATATTAATACCGCAGGGCTCTGTTGGAGCTCGTTACGCCCCTGAATGTCACGAGCCAATTGGAGCGCGTCCCCACTTCGCGCACTGGAACTATATAAACTGAGACCTGGAGTGCGGAGCGTCAGTCCGCTGCTGGCTACCGCTGACGGACAATACTAAAATTTATTAATTTTTCCGGAATAAAATTATTTTTAACATAATTTGCACTTGGAAAGTATAATATAATTTAAAAAAAACCTTAAACTTGAGTTCTCGGACTCATGCCACTATTGATACTTTTTGACTGTTTTTTAACGATCAAGCTATTTTGCTACTATTTATAAAAAATAAGACTAATCCTAAACGGGTATCCAAGAAGTAAAAAGATTTTAAAAGTTTCAAGGCATTTTTAAAAAAGGTTAAGGATTTCAAAATTTTTAAGGGTTTTTGAAAATTTTGTAAAATGTAAAAAATTTAAAAAGTGTTTGAGGCCTGAAATCTTTTATTCGCTTTAATACGTTCTTTTTTAGAGATTGAGAACCAGTGCTGCCATTTTGGTTCTCCAGATGTACAGCGCATGCGTCGCGTCAACAGTCTTATTGGCTGAGTACGGCGCGCTATTTTGAAGTGATTGAATGTGTAAAGCATTTTTTCATAATAAATTATAATTGTGGAAATAATAAAATGAAGTTTTAGATTACAAAATAGTCCTTTAGAGTATAAGGTAAATAAATGATTTGCTTTTATACTTTAAATATAATTTATTAATTTTAAATTTGGAAAAAAAACGAGACCTTCTTCACTAACGTAAATTCTTAATAATTTTCTAATATTTGTTGGTACCTCATGATAATTATATACTGTAAAAAATTAAGTTGTATATTTAATTATTGCAAATAAGCGCCCGATCAACATTCAATGAGGATCCTGGTGCGAAGCATGCGCAGTGCAGTTGGCGAGCCAAATTGGGAGCACTAATAAGAGCAGACCCAATATTTAAGCTTTTCTCGTATTTTTCCGCAAACCGAAATTTTTTAATCTTCCGGTAACAATTCCTTCATCGAATCAGGGCAAACCGAAAGGAAGCACCGAGAAATATATTCCTTCCTATCCGGCAAACTGGAACGTAATCGCGAGATTGAAAATTAATTAATTGAATGATAATTTGTAATTTTAAAATTTAATTTTTTTAATTAATAATAATTTTAATATGATTTTAATTTTTTTGTAATTTTTAAATTTTCAATTCAATTCAAATTAATAATTAAAATTTTGGACAGAGAAGAAAGAAAAAGAAACAGCTCACAGAAAGTTTCCTTCCTTGAAACTAGTCCTTCGTGAGTTCATCTCCTTTAAAGCTTTTACATGAGAGACTGAATCTTTTCCGATCGATTTGAACCACTACTCGGACATGCGGTTCGATTAAAAACCTTGTTACGAACTCTATAAAGAAAAAATGGTTTGAGGGAAGATTCCTCGAAATTTGTCAAAAGGGAGATAGAGGCATTTAGGGAAAATTTCAAATGTGGTTGAATTGAATGAATTTTGCTAAAAAAAATAAAAATAAAATTTTCAGGTGCCAGGATTTGAACGCTGGACACCAGAGTGGTCCGAAAATTGACCGGAAATTTTTTTTCGAATTTTTATGCATGTTGCCCGAAAATTTGTTCGTATTCACACAAAAATGAATACATTTTTTTTTAAATTATAATTAAAGGTGGCGTAAGCCTAATGAAGTTGAACTAGTATTTCCCATAAGAAAAAAGACGTTTTTGTAAATTTAATTTAAAATCTTCAGTATTAGATTAATCGAGTTAAAACTTAATATTTTTCTCTACAGTCAGCCATAAAATATAAATAATATATACTTTTTAAATATTACCCCCATAAGTCTCTTTTATGGGGTCCCAAAGAACCCCATAAGTGAAAGAAGGGTTTGGCAAGTTTTTGACACAAATTATAATTTTTTTGCAGATTTAAAATAAATTGTTTTTTATACATAAAATACTACTTTGTTGATAACTAGATATGTACACAAATTTTTTAAACAATTTATCATTGTTTTTAGCATTTTTCTCTTTCAATAGAGTTATAAGGTCACGGTTCTTCGAAAAAATGTCTACTTTTCAGGAAACTTTTGATCAAAGTAATGTAATATATAATTAGTTTTTACAAACTTAATTGTTTAAACAATTAATTATCATTGTTAATAATATTCTTTTAGAATAATGCTACAGAATTGCAGTTTTTAAAGAAAATTTTTACTTTTTGTACAATTTTTAATGAGATTAAGGTAAAAAATTAATTACAGGTAACAAAATTGATTGTTTAAACAATTTTTTATTGTTTTTTAAAATATTCTATCAGAATAATGCTGGAGAATTCCAGATTTAAAAAAAAAATTCCACTTTTTGTCTAATTTTTAGTTAGAGTAAGGTTAATAATAATTTTTATTTAACAGAATTAATTGTTTAAACAATTTATTATTGTTGTTAACAATATTGTCTTATATTAATGCTAGAAAATCGCAGTTTTTTCCAAAATTTGACACTTTTTGTCAAATTTTCAATTAAAATGAGGTGAATAATAATTAACAGTTACTAAATCTATTGTTTAAACAGTTTATTATCATTTCTGATAATATTCTCATAGAAGAAGGCTAGAAAATTGCAGTTTTTTCCAAAAATTTGTACTCTTTGTCCAATTTTCAATTAGAGTCAGGTAAATAATTAATTAAGTTTAACAAAAATAATTGTTTAAATATTTTAATAATTTTTTAAAATAATTAATTATTGTTTTTAGCCATTTTTTCTTAAAATAGAATTGGATAGTAGCGTTTTTTTTAAATTTTCTACTTTTTGTTAAATTTTTGATTAGAGTGATGTAATAATAAATTAATGTTAAAAAATATAAGTGTTTAAACAATTTATTATCATTAGTAATAATATTCTTTCAGATTAATGCTGGAGAATCTCATTTTTTTTTAATTTTCGACTCCTTGTACAATTTTCAAATTGAATAAAATGAATAATGAATTTAAGTGAAAAAAAATTGATTGCTTAAACAATTTAGTATTATTGCTCATAATATTTCCTCAGATCATTGCTAAAAAATTGTAGTTTTTCAAAAGTTCTTCAATTTTTGTCAAATTTTCAATTAGAGTGAGATGAATAAAAATTAAGGTTAACAAAATTTATTATTTCAACAATTTATAATTAGTTGATTAATATTTTCTTAGAACAATAATAGAAAATTGCAGTTTTTTCACATATTTTCCACTTTTTCTCTAATTTTCAATTAACGTAAGGCAGTCAGTTAATTACAGTTGAGAAAGTAATTGTTTAATCAATAATTTTTTTTGTTAACAATAATTATTACTTTACTCTAATTGAAAACTGGACAAAATTGGCAATTATTTAACACTGCGACTTTTTAACTCTATTCTAAGAGAAAATTGCTAAAAACAAATATAAATTGTTTTAGCAATCAATTTTGATAACTTTACGTAATTATTTACCTCACTTTAATTGAAAATTGGACAAAAAGTAGAAAATTTTTGAAAAAACTGCAATTTTTCTACATTATTATAATAGAATATTATTTACAATAATAATGAATTATTTAAAGAAATATATTTGTTAACAATAATTAGGTATCTTTTACTTTAATTCAAATTAAACAAAAATTCGAAAATTTTTAAAAATCCTTGACTTTCTAATTCTATTTTAGAAAAAAATCGCTAAAAACAATTATCACTTGCTTAAACAATTATCTTTTTCAACTTCTATTAACACTTTTTATTCTAATTAAAAATTTTAGAAAAAGTAGACAATTTTTGAAAAACTGCAATTTTCTATCATTATTCTAATTATTTTTAAAGAATATTATTGAAAATAATAATAAATTGTTTAAACAATGATTTTTGTTAATATTAATTAAGTATTACATTCCTCTAATTGAAAATTGGACAACAAGTGAGAAATTTTTGAAGAAACTACAATTTTCTAGCATTATTCTAAGGAAATATTATTAAAAATAGTAATAAATTGTTTAAACAATTATTTTGGGTGATATTAATCATATTATACCTCACTCTAATTAAAAATTGTACAAACAGTGCACAAGTTTTTAAAAAAATTGCAACTTTACATCTCTATTCTGAAAGAAAATTTTCTGAAAACCAAGATAAATTGTTTAAACAATTGATTAAGTTGACCCTGAATAATTACTAACCTCAGTCTAATTAAAAATTGGTCAAGAAGTGAGAAATGTTTGAAAAAACTGCAATTTTCTAGCATTATTCTGAGATATTATCAACAATAATAATAAATTGTTTAAGCAAATAGTTTTGTTAACATTAATTATTACCTCTCTTGAATTAAAAATCAGGTAAAGAGTGTAAAATTTTGTGAAAATCGCGACCTTCTAACTCTTTCTAAGAAAAAATTACTTAAAAAAATAATAAATTCTTTAAAAAATTTATGTAAATACCTAGCTTTCAATATGATGTAGTATTGTTTGGGGTGATTTTTGAAAAAT
>JAUELO010449514.1:0-13328 GCA_032357855.1 Amphibolips quercusostensackenii | reverse complement strand
AGTTTTTCAAAAGGTTATCATTAAATCCATTTCAAATAGTATACGGAATATGGTATGAATCTTAAACTCCTTCTACATAAACTTAATGGTTTTCAAAATTTTACCAAAAATAGAAAAACAAAAGTATTGAAGGAACTATATCCCCTCAAATCCCTCTGACTGTCTATAGTCAAAATATTATTTTGTTTGATAATAATTTGTAAAATTCCTATTTTTATATTTTTTAAATTAACTTGTGTGGGTAATGATTCAGATAAATCATATTTTTAACAATATACAAATTTCTTTGATGAACTAAAATTTGAGACAAACCTAGAGCTCTGTCAATTAAGTTTTTGATTACTGCAATTTTGTTTTGAAAAGTATAAGCCAAAAAGAAATTTAAAATTCTACCTGAGAATGTATTTTTTCTACGCCAAATTAATTATATAACTATTCTAACATTCAGTAACTTCTATGCCTAGAAAACAGATCTTATTATTTTTTTTATTTTATGCGTAAATTGAAGTCTTAGATGAAAACTGTTAAAAGAATCGATAACTGTCTCTAACGTTGCTAGACGAATGCATAATGAGGTATTGTCAGCATACTAAGAGTAAAAAGGCAAAACAAAATCTATATTCTTCAGAACTGAATTTTTAAAAATCTTTCATTACTGTTTACGCTAAGCTTGAAGAAATGACTGAACCTATGGGAGTGCCAAAAGTCTACCTATAAAAAGATCCATTAAATTAAAAAAAGTTGAGTTTACAATAGAAGCTATACCTATGATAAAATCTTCATGACATAAGCCAGTACGTGTTTTGATATTATATCATCTATTTATAATTACCTGTTTAACTAATTTAATAGGTATCTTTGGAAGCATTTAAATAACATCCAAGAATTCATTTCATGGTCATCAAAATAAGTTTTTTGAACAATAATTTTTTTATTAATTTCTAGCTACTTTTAATATTGTTCTTTGTAGTAATAATAGATTTTCCGAGAATCGAATTGAAATGTGCTCTGAAATTTGACCAGGGATGGTAATAGTTAAAACAAACATTTTTAAAGGAAAGCCATCTTCATGAATCGTTGTCAAACCACAACATCTGTCAAAAACTGTGTCTTCAGTGCTTATGTTCGTCTATCTTCTATCTTTTCCCAAAAGTTCATACTTTTTACAATTGTCAAACATTTCGATAGGGTCTCTTTTTAATTGTTTTAATGCATTTTCATTTAGCAAATCAAAATTATCATAATTGGAATTATCATGTTTGATTGGGACGTTGTTATAAGAGTGTGCTTGCCAGCCATACGAGATAATTTGTTAATGCTGACCATAAATTTGAATACAATAATGTTAAAATTTCACACAGTAGAGTAATTTAAAAATTGATTTGGATAGATTTAACAAAATATATGTCAGTATGATCAATTATATTTGAGAATTGTTTTCACGAATCTTGCTGTTCTTTGGCTTTTTCTCATTTCAAAGTTCTTCCTAGCGTATATTTCCGTTTGATTGTAACGGAATAACCTTTGTAGATCACTTGGATTCCAGGTTTAAAAAAAATATGACCCTTGTTTTGTCACTCTTCTTACTTGCTTCAATTTTTTTGCATCAATCCGGGATTTGCCTTTTAACCATTATTTGGATCTCGGGTTTCAAAAAAAGAGTACCGTTTCTTCAACACTCTTCCTTTTTATCAAAATATTTTGTAACCATGATAAGGATGCTGTATGAGCATTGAAACTTTGGTTTTTTACTATATATGTTCTATTATTGCAATTGTATGGTAATAAAAATTAAGGAAGGCGAAAAAAATAAAATAAGAAAAATAAAGAAGGGGATTTCCTTGCTTTTCTTTTTCAGTTTTCTTTTCTATTTCTTATTTTCCTTCATTCGTTCTCTTTAATTTTTTCAATCACAATAGAAGAATTATAGGTTGGTTGTCCAAATTTGATCTTGAGATTCTTGTTTTTATTTTTAGGAATATTGTTCTTCGTATTTATAATAGATTTTCCGAGAATCAAATTAAAATTGGCTCTGAAATTTGACTAGGGATGGTAATAGTTAAAACAACCATTTTTAAAGGAAAGAGATCTTTATGAATCGTTGTCAAATCACAACATCTGTCAAAAACTGTGTCTTCAGTGCTTATGTTCGTCTATCTTCTATCTTTTCCCAAAAGTTCATACTTTTTACAATTGTCAAGCATTTCAATAGTGTCTCTTTTTAATTGTTCTAATGCATTTTCATTTAGCAAATCAAAATTATCATGATTGGAATTATCATGGTTGATTGGGACGTTGTTATAAGAGGGTGTTTGCCAGCCATACCAGATAATTTGTTAATGCTGACCATAAATTTGAATACAATAATGTTAAAATATCACACAGTAGAGTAATTTAAAAACTTATTTGGATAGATTGAACAAAATTTATGTCAGTATGATCAATTATATTTAAGAATTGTTTTCACGAATCTTGCTTTTCTTTGGCTTTTTCTCATTCAAAGTTCTTCCTAGCGTATATTTCCGTTTGATTGCAACGGAAGAACCTTTGTAGATCACTTGGATTCCAAGTTTAAAAAAAATATGACCCTTGTTTTGTCACTCTTCTTACTTGTTGAAATTTTTTCGCATCAATCCAGGATTTGCCTTTTGACCATCACTTGGATCTCAGGTTCCAAAGAGAGAGAGTACCGTTTCTTCGCCACTCTTCCTTCTTATTGAAATATCGTATTTCTAACCATGATAAGGATGGTGTATGAGCATTTAAACTTTGGTTTTTCACTATATATGTTCTATTATTGCAATTGTATAGTAATAAAAATAAAGAAAGGCAAAAGAAATAAAATAAGAAAAAAAAAATGGGGATTTTCTTGGTTTTCTTTCTCAGTTTTCTTTTCTATTTTTTATTTTGTCTTATTCTTTTTCTTTGATTTTTTCAATCACAATAGATGATTTAGGTTGGTTGTCAAAATTCGGTCTTCAGATTTTTGTTTTTATTTTTAGAAATTTCATAAAATAAGATAAATGCCGATCCTACAGATGGATATTTGTCTGTTTATTATTCTTATTTTATTCCTTAGCGCCATGTATACATCGGATTTTTAGGTTATGTTTGTTCCTACCGACTGATGTTACGTATTTTAACAATTTATTTTTTAAATTTACCATCTCTTGGATGAAATTAATTGATTTAAACTCATATTTTTAATAATTTTTGTAAAATATATGTGTATTTACTTACTATTTTTTTTCAACTCCGCGTGTTTCATCAGTATTAGAATACTTGTTTTCATCAAAAAAAGTTACTTTTTATTAACAAATACACTTCTGGCAAGTTGTTTGATGACGCTCAAAATTATAAAGCTATGCCTAAACATTTAAATTGAAAATAACAAAATAAATTTTTAATCAAAACTTTGAAATCAAAAATATTGATACTTTGTAAAAAAATATATTTTTCTTCTAACGAAAACAGTTTTTTCAGTAATGAGGATTATGCTAATTTCCGAATAATGTGAGGAACCAACAAAAATGTATTTTTGTAACAGAAAAGTTTTACTTTTAAACAGGAATGATTAACTTCTAATGAAAAATGTAAAATTTGCTATTTTGACACAGAAATATCTAGCTTAAAATGTATAAAGAGGAACTTATATCAGAAAGTTTTGATTTTCAAACAAAGAAATACATTTTTAATCAAAATGATGAATTTGCGACGACCAAAAATGAATGATTACGAAGAGTTAAGAGTTAATCTAAATAGCTAAATTTTTGACCAAAAAGATGCATTTTTAACCAAGAAGATTAATTTTGTATCAAAAAATATCACTTCAATGCAAAAAAAATTTAATTTAATTATTGCTTTAAATTAAATTTTTTTCAACCGAATTTTTTTTTATGATTAAGATTCGTGAACTGGACAATAGAAATCAAAACTATTAAGGTATTTTATAATAGATCGAAAAATTTCGAGCTAAATGCAGTAGAATCTGCACAATTCACTTGTTAAATATTTTCTCCTCTAATGCATACTATTTGGTTTTAGAATGTACCGTTACGCTAAAAAATTATAAAGTGTGTAAAGGATACTGATAATGAAAAATTAATAATTTTGATAAACAATTGTTAATTTGACCAAAGTCTTTATACTGTTTTACTTTATTGTGTACTTATCAAAGTATATAACAATAGAACAGCTATTTTGCTATTCTGCCCAATAGGGCACTTTCACAGGAACCCGTTCATGTTTAGGTAACTCGATAAACGGGCCCTTCTTTCTAATTATTCCAAACGTCCACCCTCTGCGTACCAGTGTATCACCAATATGAAGACCGTCTGGAATTTTTATTTTCAACTTGGATCCATCCACGAGCGATAATACTAAATTAAAGGAAATTTGTATTGAATTAGTAATAACGTAGTTGGCTAATAGAATGGTGATATTTTAGAATTCACCAATAAAATATTAAAACATCACGATTGTTAAATTACCGTCATCGCCATTGTTGTCTATTTGATACATTTTTCTGTCCTTGCTACGATATCTTCCAAATAATTCACCATCACGCATTATTACATCATTATTGTGATAACTGCCACAGTATCGGGTATAATTTCCATCTGCTGAAATAAGAAAAATATAGTTATCAACCATTTTAAACATTAAAAAATGGATTATGTGATAACTACCAATTATAATAAATTACAAATTTACATACTTATAATCCGGAAAGAAACTGAATTTTATTTCTGACTTCTACAAAATGTTCAATGCTTAAAACAAATTACATTGGTCAACAAAATGTGACCTAAGTGATTAAGAAATGAGAAATGTCATTTTTATAGTAGTTTTTGTTGCTGAATCCAAATCTGGCCTCCATTTCTCTGTAGCACGTCAGGTGCTGCAGAAGTTGCCAATTTGTCGGCTTACAAGTACTTGCAGCGAATCATCGTACTGTATCTAATATTTTATTGTACCATCATTTTCAGTATTTGCAAATTTTACATTAGTCACGAAGTTCGTCATTTTCTTAGTGCTAACAGTATTAAATTCTTTGGATTCTTTAGCAGGTTTAATACACGCAGGCCTCACGCGGGCGCTGTACACGTGATACAAAGGATCGTTCAGGGGAAAGTTTACATAGCGCATGGGCTACTTCCCTCTACCATAGCACATGCGCAACTTCTCTCTACTATGGCACATGCAACAGCTCTGAGCTCTCCTGCGTATCGTGCTCCGACTAGAATTCATTTCTATTGAACCACAATTCATAAGCTCTGGTTGTAAGCTATTATTCGACACTCATTCTGCAAGAATTGCAAAATACAGCGTAGTCGCAAAAATTATCCCGATAGCTTCTGCTACGTTTGCGGTGTTTTTGCCTCATAAAAACAGAGACAAAAAATTTTTCCTGCAATGCGAAAAGGTTACGAGATTTTTTTTTCAGATTAAGGCCGAAAATGGAAAAAAATATTGCATACCAAACAGTTGCTGCTCGACTGGTGCTACTTCATGAAGGTCAGCATATCGAGGAAATTTTGATCATATCTTCACTTTTTCTTTCCGTAATTCTTGGAGAGAACTTCTGAACCATATCGAAAATTGTTATTTCTGTTTGACAAGTGTTAGTAGCTTTTAATCGAAATGCAAGGTCTCTATAATTTATTCTAATATTTCTTTCGTGACAGAAGCTGCGTCTGACCTTGAAGAGTATCTGCTGGTTGATTTCACAGAACGTAAAGCAGGAGAAATTAATTAATATGAGGAAAATCAAACTATGCAACATGAGCCGACAAAAAACTTGCCACAATTATTCGATCAGAAAAATAAAACGATTTGATAAGAGATCTGAATTGATCTAAAAATGAAACTGGAATCTTGGGATCTGAACTCAAGAATAAAAATTGCTTAAAAAAGGTGTAAAAGTTTTTTATTATTAAAGTCAAGAGAAAGATTTAACTCCATTATTTCCTAGCCAAGATAGTCTCATCTATTGCAACGATGTAGATAGACTAATTAAGGCCATTGGTCATAAATATCAACAAGAGAATCAGCGTTTATTCATTGATTCAAACAAATACAGTTTAAAAGCTGTTCTCTTGCACAACGGAAACGAATATCCATCAATACCCGTTGCTCATCTTACCAATATGAAAGAGTGCTACGATGTCGTAAAAATTTTACATATAAAGCTTGGGATCGTGAAAAATTACTTTGAAGCAGTCAGTAAAAACGGACAAGCGGGTCTTCTTTTCTTGAAAAGGAAATTTCCTGAGCTTAGTAACGCAAAAATCAAAGAGGGGGTTTTTGATCAACCAAAAATCCGACAACTAATGCTAAATGTTGATTTAAAAAAGATTTCGGCTGAATATAAGAGACAAACATGATTGTCAGTAAAGGCAATCATAGACGAATTTTAGGAAACAGGAAATCCAGAAACTACAAATACTTGATCGATACGATGTTGGAAAACTTCCAGGAAATGAAGGTAAACATGTCACTGAAAATTCACATGATGCATTCTCACTTGGACTTATTTTTAGGAAATATGAAAGCAGTTAGTGATGAACATGGTAAAAGATTTTATCAAGATATCGCTACAATCGAGAACAGATACAAAGGTATGTGAAACGTGAACGCTTCAGTAGACTACTGTTGAAATCTCATGGCGGAAGAACAAAATTCTCAACATTTTTAAGCATGCAAAAGAAAAACTTCCTAAATACAAGCTTCAATTTATCATCTCTTCACAACAAGAGCTAAAAACGTGAAGAACAAATATTTTAAACAAGCAGTACAATGATTCGCTTCAAGTGCGTGCAAGCCGTCAAATTGGCAACTCCGTAGAAAGAGATAAATTCTCTGCCATGTATCTTTCAAACGGTAATAGTCTAAACCCGCACTTTTTCTGAAATTTTGGCAATAAAAGAAAAATAGAATGACACCTGGAACAGAAGGGGAATACAATTTTTTTAGCTAAATATGCAGTTTTCACAACATACTATTTCCTGATTTGTAATTCTAAAATAGAAATTTTGATCCAAAAAATCTTGAAACTCTGACGTGCTGTAGAGAAATAAAGACCAGATTTAGATTTAGCACTAAAAACTACTCTAAAAATCTCATGTTACATTCCACGAGCACATAGGTCACATTTTGTTGGCCAGTGTTATATAAGGTTAAATTCTTCACTCTGTTCCTGCCCAAGTTGTCTTGTTCTCGAAAGGTTTGCTTTGAAAAATCTCCAAGCTGTCTCACAACAGATTGCGCACGCATATAGGGTAAGACTAGACGATTTGGAAAAATTCTCTTACATTTGTTTTGAATTGTATTTCAGTTTTTAACTTACCTAGCATATTTTGGAGCGGGGCTAGTGCTATAAATGAATTCGTTGGTTCTATAAAAAGAAATAATATACGGATTTTTCGTTAATAAAATATTTCAGCATAACCAAAAGTCAATGGTCTAAATAAACATGTTGTTGCTAGTGGCTTTTTATAAATGAAGTTTTCTATTGAAAGTATTTAGCTTGACGGTTATTTAAAATTCACTTTTATACATTCAATATTTGACTTATATTTTCATCAGTAAAGATTTTCACAAATTAATTTATATATATGCAGTTTCATAAGCATCATAAAATTTATTGTATTTTTTTTATTGTTTCAGCATGCAGATGAAAATTCCAATTTATCATATTTAATTAGCAAGTTTAACATAGACAGAATCACCGTGCACAACAAGGCAAAACAATATTTGACTGTATATATGTCGTATGAATTCTTTTGAATGTGGCATCAGGCCAGTGCCCTGCAAAAAGCCAAAACGCATGCTATATCTATTGCTCAATGTATTAAAAAAATGAAGAAAATGTGGCAAGTTGAGAAATCTTTAGAAAATAAATAAAATTATTTGTACAGTCCAAGCTCTAAGCAATTCCGCTTTCTAGGCAATAGGGAAGTATAATTTCAAGAAGCCATAAGCCCTAACTCTCAGTGCGTTTACGCTAGCATGCGTGAAGGTAAAGAATGCAGCTGACAATCTCTGAGCATCGGGAAGCGACGATTACGTTCAAAATCAATCTCCAAAATCGTTTTATGTACGTGGTATACATACATGTGTTTAAAAGTACTTCATATTGTATTAATTGGTTATAAACTCGAGTTTAAGGGCTTGTAAAACGTAAAGATCTAACATTTGCTATGGTATGCTCAATTCCTACAACAAATGTGAACAAAGCGTCAAAATAAGAAATATTTAATCTTACTTTCAACGTAGCCAATAAAATGTCGTGAATAACTTTGAGAATTAATTACTTTGTCGTATTGCTTGGCGTTATTTTAAAAAAAGAGAAGCTCGAATATCGAATTTCAAATCTAACCTCAATTTGATATTACTGGCGTAATCTTATTAATTATAAGATACATGAAAAACGTAAACAATACATTTTTTAACAGCAGTAAAAATAGGTATTTATACATTTAAAAAATAAAACTTTAAGAAAAAAACTGTTAAATAGTTTATTTAATTGTGTAATTAAAAACTTATATGAGTAATGACTTTTTTAGATTGTTTTGATATTTTTTGTGATATCAATTGATATTGCAATATATTCAGAAATATTTGTGCAAGAAACGTGTATACTATATAATACATAAATTCTATTCTGTATCATGGCAAATTTTTTTTAAAGTGTATTCAAAATAATTATGATTAACGAAAAGTTTTTCTAACATATGACTTCTTATATGCATGCATGCAAGCGGCACTGCTGGGGCGGAATTGCACAGAGTTTAGACCGTTATACCTGATAATACATTCACAGTAAATCGCAGTAAATAAGACATTAATTTTCAAACACAAAAAAGAAAAATTGGTTATACAGAAGGTGAAGTTTCAAATAAAAAGTGAATTTTAAACTGAATTGATAAATCATTTGAAAAATAAGCTAGTTTTTACAAAGCAGTTTAATTTTTCACCAAATAGTTGAATTTTTTACAAAAAAAAGATGGAATTTCTCGCAAAATAGCTAAATTTTCAAATTGAGAAATTAATTTTTAACACACCGTACATCTCTAGAATGTACTGTGTCAACTTTTACTTAATTAACACTTACATTTGATAATTTCAAACGTTGAAATTTAAATTTATAATCACTAAGGAACCCAAGAATAATATAATCTAATTGTGCTTGAGATTCTAAACGTTCAAGCGTACGTTATTTTATAGATTGCTTTATAAACTGACAAACAGGGCTTGATATTTTTTTATATGAACTTGAAAGTGGCAGGAACAAAAATAACGTGTACCTAATTACCGACTGTTACCTCCAACTTCAATAATCAATCCTTAGTAATCTTTGCGTCCAAAAAGAACATTTTTGATCATTTTAATTTATTTATAAATATTATTCGAAGTATAATATAAAATAGTCCTCTGCAATTTCATTTCCATAATCTATTTTCATTAATGTGCAAATTTTAATAAGCAACTGTGTTAGCACTGTTTGTAGCTTACAAAGTTATCAATAAAATATTGTCCATTGGAACATTCATAATCTCAAAAAGATTCCAATTATATTATTTCAAAAATGCATAGAAATTATAAATTTAGGATCCAAAAATCAACATTATTAAATGTAAACATAAGACCATAAAAGTTGAAGTCACCTCTTTTGATAAAAATTTAATATTTTTTTGGTTTAAAATTCAGCTGTATAAATAAAAATTAATAACCTGTTTTCGTTAAACATTTAAGTGTTTTCTCAAATATTTCTCTTTTGGTTGAAATATCGAGGATTACATTTTTTGTCTAAAATTAATTTTTATTTTTGTTATAAATTTTACTACTGGGTAAAGAGTTAAACTGCTTTGTCAAAAACTAATTCATTTAGTTAGAGGTTCATCACTATAGTTTAATATTTATTATTTTGTTTGAAACTTCAAATATTTTATTAAAGATTTTTTTTTTAATTTTATAAGTAATGGTTTTTTTTACTGTGATTTACTTCTATTAACTGGGATTAACTGTGATTAACTGTGATTAACTGTGATACACTAGGATACACTGGGATTTATTGTGAATGTATTCAAACTTAATAATAGTAGATTAGGCACCTAGACCTTTTAGTAATGTAAGTACTGCAAATACGAAGAATAAGCGCAAATTTATTTTCCCAAAGAGTGAAAATTTAATGACGTTTTATTCTAACGGGTACGCATACGCCGCGCGTAAAGCGACGCGGTAAAATAAAGTTAACTTTACGTGCCTTTTGTTACGGTGCAATAAGGTATTATTTTACTGCTGCTCTGCGGGCAGATAGAGATGGAGGGCAGAGGGCACCACTGGTCAGACAACAGCAGTAGTGCTGAGAATTTTGTAAAGGCTGGCGAAACAGAGAATGATAAAGATGATGCTATAAATAGTAGTGATTAAGGCGAGGGGTTAGTTTACTACGCCAGAGAAGTTGGAGTGGAAAGAGAAAGGAGAAAGACTGGCTAACAGGAGAACCCAAGGTAGGCCGTCGACTCGGAAACTGCTAAATATAGCTAGATCTAGTAGCTAAGGGTCGAAACAACTTTTTGATAAATGGAGTCATGGTGAAGTGCTTACGGATAAAAGTTATAAGATGGAAGGCAGTGAAAGATTAAGGAAAGAATAGGGGAGTAACCAGAAAGATGAAAAATTGCTGACAAGAATTTATAAAAAGTCTATAGCGGAGAGGATTAAGAGAGAAGAAAGAGTTGATCTAGAGAGCTTGGAAAAGCTTATCTGAGTGTTTAAGAAAGAAATCAAATCAAAAGCAAATTGCATGCAAAGGCAAGGAATTGACGTCGGAAATGAAGTGGGGAAGGTTAAAGAAAAGGAAAAAGGATAGGAACTAATGTGGTGTCAAGAAAAAAAATCTTTGGAAGCATTTAAAGGATATTGACGTAAAGCTAGAGATAAGTGAGAAAATGAGCAATACTGTTGTAAAGAAGTTGGAAAATAGAATAAGAAAGCTAGAATGTTACTTTATCGATGTAAAAAGGAGTATTAACGGGCAAGGGAAAGAAGAGAGTGTAAAAGAAGTCATTTAAAACGATATCTTAGAAAATGTGAGAATGAAAGCAAGACAGAGAAAAATATGAAGTGGAACTATAGGAAAAAAAGTGGATGATGAATCAAAGAGCATATATTGAAAGGGGGGAAACGGAACACGGTATAGATAGAAACAGAGAGGGTAAGGATAAATTTTAATGTTTAGACGTGGGATGATGAAAGAGAAGAATTAGGTGAAGTAAGTATAAAGGGAACACGGCGACGAGGAGAAGAAGAAAAGGCTAGAAATGAAAGGGAGAAGGTAATTGAAACAAAAGAGGGTGAAAGGAAAGAAGAAAGAGAAAAAGGAGCACTAGGGTTTTCACAAAAGATAAAAGACGGGGCGTCAAGAAGAAATAAGAGAGGAAGGAAGAAAAAAAAGTGTGAAAGATAGATGAGGAAAGGAAAGAAAGGAACGTGAAAGAGCTTTCTTAAATATGTCAAGCTTAAGAAACAAGAATAAAGGATTTTGAAAGGAGCTAAAAAAGTGGGATGTGATCACGATAAGCAAAATGTAGGTTAATGAAAACACCTGGAGCAGGATGAATAGAATGTAAAGAAAAGGTTATGTGTGCCCGACAAAGCAGTAAGAAAGAAAAACGTTAAATGGAGAGAGAAGGCGGACATGATTTTAGGCGTAAGAAAAGATTTTGCAGTGAAAGGAAGAAAAGAGTAGGACAAGGAGAAAAAAGGTAGAGCAATGGTAATAAGGATTACATTTCAACAAGTTAAAATAGCTCTGGCTTGTATATAATAAAAAAAAGGGGGAAAAGAAGGTTAGACACTCATGAGGAGGTGCATAAAGGAAAAGAAGAAAGAGTTGGTTTTAAGAGGTGATTTTTGTACCTTAACAAGCAAACAATGAGCCAGGGTTCGGAATAGCGGAAAGGAGAAATATATTATAAGCTCTGAATATAGGAAGACGTACTAGGAGAAAAGGATAATATTAGACGTGATAGAACGAACAGAATGGTTTGTATATAATGGCAATATAAAAGGAGATGAGAAAGGAGAGATCACATTTATCAGTAATGGAAGGAACAATTATTGACTACATTTTGTCGAAAGAAAAAATAAGAAATATGGAGAGGAGCGTTAAGGCAGGAAATGCAATAGGGTCCAAGCTCTTCTTGGCGATAGTTGCGCTGGAATATGACGTCTATAAGCGCAGCAAAGGGAAACAAAATTTTGTGAAAAAGCACCAAGGAAATAGAAGTCTAGGGTAAGATAAATTAGAAAAGTATTTATAAAAATAAAAAATAAAAACGTTAGGTGTAAAAATAAGAAAGGAGTTGACCCGTAAGTTGAAAGGCTGAAATGGTCGATTGAGGAAGCGATGGATGAGATAGGTATAAAAGAGAAAAGACAAGGGGGAAAGAGAGGCTGGTGGAATAAGAAATGTAGGGAGAATGAAAAGAGAATAAAAGAGTACGTAAAAAATTACAGTGGAGGGGAAATGTAGAAGGGGAAGAACAAGAAAAGAATTTGAGAACATAAGAGAATGCAGAAAAGAAAAAGGCAAAGGAGATATAAGGAATATAAGAAAAAAGTAGAAAAAGTGACGCAAGAAGGCAAAATTCAGAACGTGGTAAATAAGAAATGGGGAAAAAGGAAGCGCGTGAAAAAATATATGAATGGGTAGTTGGACAAATTATTCTAAGGGTTTGCTAGGAGGTGCGAAAAATATGATCCAGGGCGGAAATGGAAGGATACCTAAGGAAAAAGCGAGGAAGGAAAGACAATAACAAAAGAAAAAGTTCATGAGGCAATGAATAAACTAAAAAAACTCAAGGCTACAAAGGAGAACGGAATGCGCAAGAAAGCGATAAGGTATGGCAGAGAATGGATGAGAAAAGGTCGCACTGCTTTTCAAAAAAGAGGAGGCTAAGAAGGTTAAGAAGTACAGATAGATCTCTTTCATGCTAGTGTGCTATAAGATATATGCAGAAATTCTAAGAAAAAGGTTGAAGAATCAGATAGAGAAAAAAGAAAGCATACCACCAAATTAGACGGGACTTAGAAAAGGGAGAGGACTGTAGACAACATTTACGTTCTCGGCAACTTGGTTAACAGAAATTAAGGGGAAAAACTGAGGAAAATCAGTGACATTGTTTGTCGATTGTTAAGCAGCGTTTGACTTAGTATTCAGAAAAGTACTATCGCAGGCAATAATAGAAAAGGAGAAAAAGAAGATGTTGGTGAAGTGGACACCGGAAATTTTCCCAGAAACCAGGATTAGGGTAAGAGGT
>JAUELO010449485.1:0-23273 GCA_032357855.1 Amphibolips quercusostensackenii | reverse complement strand
GCGCTCAAACTTGGCATTAAGCTCATTGGTGATATCATCATATACCAAGCAACCGCAATCAAAGAAATGGTTTTTCTTAAAATATCCAAAACTTGTTCCTTCTAGAAAATAGTGCGCTTAAGAAAATATTCTAGATCTTTTAAAGACCACTGAGCAAATAGGACAGGAACCGTTACCTCCCTTCTGTCAATTGCCAGTTTTATGTCGGAAGTTACTTTAATTGATGCTGTGAAAGTGCTATGCCTGGCCCGGAACCCGAATTTCATTGGTTCGAATTAATTGTTGTTATCCAGATGCGACGTAAGTGGCTGATGTTCAATGCGATCAAAGGGTTTTGACAGGGCACACAGGATAAAAATGGGTCAAAAATCATTTGAAGAAGCAAAGTTGCATAATTTAGGTATAGGGCGATTAGTCGCCTCTTTACAGGTATTAGGGAATATCCTTACTTAAAGAAAAGCGTCATAGATATGCATCTGAACCTTGAACATTTAATTTGACCTTATGGAAGATTTGATTTGAAGTTTCATGTGAGATGTCAGAGAAAAAGAATTGAGTATCATTAAAGGTGTAGGGAATAGAAGACAGGTAAGAGGTAATGTTTTACGTAGGTAAGGGCTTAGTAGTAATAGCAGTTAAGAGGTCTGCAGGGAAAAAATTTTTGTCAGGAGCTGTATGTTTGGGGATAGTAAACCCCAGCCCTCCTAATAGGAACCAGCTATTCTCACTTTTATTCTTATTTTTAATAGGATTGTGATTGTGTTGATTAAACAATTCCCTGATTTTAGTTTCTACTAAATTTCTCAATTTGCGAAATTCTGCTTGAATATTACTATTTTTAGTTCTTTTGGCTAATCTACGTCTAGTATCTCTTCCCTTTATGAATCTGTAATGTATAAAGTAATCCTAAAAGTTGATTTACTTTTTGCATCAAAGGTATGGGAAGGCGCGAATTTGTCTAGAGCATAAGATAAAAATCTGGTTAAATATATCACCTTTCTTTTAATATTCTTTTATATGCAAATGCTGTTCTAGTCATAAGTAGTGAGATGCTCAAGAAATTCGATACCATTAATATTGTAGAAATAACGTATAGATATAGTACTTGTAATAAAGCGTGGATTGAAATAGAACTGGTATTGGATGATAATGAGGTCATGGTTAGAGAGAAATGAAACTGAATGTTGGGTGGAAGTAGACACCTTGTCTAAGTCATCAACAATCATCAAGTCGATTCATGTACTAGAATGATCTGTGTGATGAGCGGTGATGTCGGGACCAATAGATAGTCCTGCGGAGAAAACTACGGATTTCAAGTTATGTGTTACTTCGTTCGTGGCATAAAGATTTGTGTTAAGGTCACCAGTATGAATAATGTTATTTTAATAAGGTACACGGTTAAAAATATTAGACTTAATTTCCCTACAGTTAGAGGCATTAGAAGGTTTGTAAATTAATCCTACCAAAACACTGTCCTGAGGCGTAGATACATTAATAAAAATATACTCTGAAAGTTATTCAGCACTTAAATTAAGTGGCGTCAGCACTTATATTGGGCAAATTCAGAAAGCAGCAATAAATCCTTCCTGAAATGAGCTTTTAAATATAGATGCAGAGCTCGAAAACGTCAGAATATTGTATGTCAGCGCGGTTTTGAATCCTTGAACCTATGACTTATGTTATTCTAAGTAGTTTTCTCTATATTGAACTTGGAAAACATTTGTGAAACCAAAAGCAACATAACCTAAGCTCCTTGTCTGTAAACCTTGCATTAGTGTTCGGCTTTGTTGAAATGTTAAATGCTAGGGTTACTTGTGTGTTTTAGGACAATACTTTAAATGACAAATTATTATTTTGAATGACTATTTCTGTTTTATTCACTAATATTAGGATAATTAATATCTAATTTGCACATTCAGTCCAATCGGATTCTCAATACCAGCCTTTGAAAATCTGCCGCGTCTATAATGAACTACATTATACGATAATCATTGTTTATACGCGTTATGGTAAAAAACAATTCATTATTCACGAACAATTGTCTAGTGAAGACTTAAAATAAAATAATTCACTTCTGAACCATCAACCCAAATTCAGTGTGCTTACTTTTTTCTTTATTTAAATATCAAACGTAACATATTTTCTTGCGGCTAATGGTTTCAACCATTCAACGGCAGGTAACGAATCCTCACCTCAATGTATCAGCGCGTTGTTCCAGCAGACTACAATCGATCGAGGCGATTGGGACGCAACAGGTCTAACCTTAAAGATTTCAATACGTGGCTTGTGCAATAACCTCGTTAAAACTATTTCACTATTCTTTCAATCTCCCTCTATATCCTTTATGGGACTGAACCTTAACTTCAAAGACCACGACAACTTTCAAACCTTGCGTCTAGTGTAAGACTTATTTTGATGAAAGAAAGTGTATAAAAAACCTTTTTTTATAGCCGCTTCTATAGGTGTAAAGTTAACAAGTAGCACTTGTGCATCGCAAACCCCCTCTAGGGTAAACTCAGGTATACTTTAATAACTTATCAATACCCAGCACGAACCCACCCTGTACTCTAGCCAACTTTACGCACAAGTAACTATTACCTGCAATATTTCATACTGCCAGTTTTTTCTGTGTGTAGGCCATTAGAAGTTTGAATCATAGTTTTCGACTTAGCTTACAATATTTATTATATCTATAAAATGTAGTTAAAACGCACGCATTCAACGCACGAACGTAAATGATTAATTTTTTTACATAGTGCCTCTGTTCTTGGGCGCGCTTAAATTTGCAAGCCGCGCACGAAGCACAAGATGATAATGCGCTCACGGATCAAGCAAATTGTTAAGATAAGAATAGTATAGCAATCTACCAAATGATGAGATTAATTTACAGTACCGTATTTGAAATTTTACCTCACGCTCATATTTAATAAGTATTGTAAATATTACAATATGTAGTTATACTAAAATCGTCTAAGGGGAAAAATTGCGTCGCGTGCGCTTTCTTTCACTAGTACCTTCAACAACAATTCATTGCAAATTAGTAATTAATCAATAAATTATCTGATTAATTTCACTCACCAACAGAGTATAAAAGAATACTAATAATACCAGCAGAGTTGGAATGGTGGTCCATAAATGTGCGATTAGTAATATTTCTCAAGTGTAAAATGTATTTCCTCACTCATGTTTTATTCTTTTGTGGATTCACGACCTTTTTAATTCACGGTCAGATCGAGTACTCGCTTACCTCAAATTTTGGACAAGTGCTTGTGTTTCATGAAACGCAAATGTCTTCAATCGACAAAAGAATCTCGCATGACTGATAAAATAGATTGTACGCTTGAGAAATATTACTATTCAGACTTTTATCACTCACCTTTACGTTTAGAATATTTTTGTTTGAAAACTCGTATGCAGTTGCAGTCCCACATATGCTAACCTTTCGGACGACTGACATTTTCACCTAGCCTAGCCTAGCATAGCCATGACGTCATGCTGCAATACTCAATATGCCGCGATAGATTCTTAGTCTCTTTTTAATTCTATTATATTGACTTGATGAAATTGATATTATAATATTGCCTTGAAAAAAAACTAAGAAAGAGCTTGCCAAAAGTGACGCGCAAATCAGTCAGCACTAAGAAAGCGCGATTTTTTAACTGCGCATGTATTAAAAAGCATTGTTCTTGATAGTACATGCATGCATAATTTATTGATTTTAAATCGACCCGCGCTTTCCAGGCACATGCGCAGTTCGAAAGGTTGCAATGGTTTAATAATGCGGCTAGAAACGTTGCGGAGACAAAAAAACAAAAGGAAGTCTACTGTAGTTCTAAATATTGCACTTTCACGACACTCGAGAATGCGCAGTAGACTTCTAAAGAACATGATGATAGGCAGTATAGTAATTTAATATACCGAATCAATTCGTTACTCCTGTTTATCGACATGCGCCATATAAGTCTATTGCGCATGGCTATGTGTCGAGGAACTGTACTGCGAAAATTAATGCATGCCAGAACGGTTCTGCGCACCCTCACGTGACACAGAAGCCTACTGCGCACCCCTTAATGTTCTTGAACTCAACTTTTTAGTCCTATTCACTGTATAAGTCATCTGTGCAACTCTCCATTCTACATTATTTTATTACACATCCGATCTGCATTAATCAGCTCTACGCACTGCAAAATTCTACTGCGCAACCCTATGCATCACACGACTGTACTGCGCAGTTTTAGGCATATTGAAAATGTGAAACATAGCTGTATGTAGTATATTAGTGTGCTGCGCTGACCTAGGCACTCTACGGCGCAGTACACCACGACTTGGGTTGTGGAATTAGAATGAATCAATAATTGCGATTTGTGTATTCGGCAGAAAATACACAACATTGTAATTTAATTGAAATAAATTTTGAAATACATGTTATATCTTTCCAAAATATTTGAATTTACATTTTGCGCCAATTACGGCCCACGCTCAAGCCGGTGAAGTGCCCAGTCTCGCATGTCTAACCGATATCTCCTTCGCCGTCGAAGAAGATCGTATTCCTTTCTTGCTCTAGCCTCCATGTACGCATCCCACACGAGTTTGGCAGCATTATAAAACCAGGACATCTGTAAAAAAAATTATTTATCTTAGCGCTTATTCTAGATATTAAAATAACACTCAGAAGAAGCAGTCTCGTGTACAATGAAAATGAGTTTATTGGTGTAATCCCAGAAGTGATAAGAAATAACTAGTTTGTTTCAAAGAGTGACTTTAACTAGTTCCCTTGTTTGGTAACGATAGGCGTAACAAATCTACTATTTTAAATAAGTAACGATTTGGTTACTATATTGATTTATTCTGTAGCTGTAAATATGACAATTGTTACTTTATTAGTTACTTTTAAAGTGTAAGTAACAAAACACGAAAAAACATAAAGGAAATTTAATACAAGCTAAAATTATTTTTCTATAACGAATTTCTTATGAGATAGAAACTAGTCCAATGATTGATTCATTTAATGCAAGATTTTGATTAATTTTCAGGCATTTCACAGAATAACATATATCAAGAAATTTTATAGGATTTTAAAATACTCAAAAGATTTGAAATAAATAAACAAATTTCATCACTGCAATTAGATATACCGGGATATCACATTTGATCCTGTTCATGTTCTGATTTCCAAAAAAAACCCACTGTGAAAATCAAGCGAGGTGTAGACAGAAACACGTCGATTTCAGGACAACATTTGTGTTTCTCTTAAGACCCTAGATCTGCCGGAAATAGATTAGAATACTATCACATCCGCGAAATAAACTTGTTCTTGACGACCAGCGTCTTTAGGTGAAATAGTTATATATAGCGTGTATATAGTGAACAAAACACTGATGCTCTTAATTTTTGTCATGACGAAAAATTCATAAATCAAATAAAAAATATAATTGTCTTGTCTCCTGTATATAAACTATGTATAACGTTTCCACCTAGGTCACATTCTAGAGGAGCGTCTTTCAGAACGACACCATGAGAATTCCGCTCTTTTGTATCACACTTCTGTCACTATCTGTCGCACTAATCGATTCACATAAGTACCTCTGTGGCGACGACAATCATCGCAAGCTTGAAGTCACTCATTAATTTTATGTGAATGACCTAACAATTAATAATTCTATTCCAAAGCAGTTTCAAAGTACTTTAACTTTTGTTGATAAGTACATAGGAGAGATTTGTATAGACATCGGATTAGACAAGTGATCCGAGATTAGTCTGAGCTTGGATAGGTTGCTAGCGTTACCGGATACTCTAAGCTCGTGGATTTAGGTGCTATTAGATACATTAACATTGAGAAAAGCTATACATAACTAGGAATGCCTTAAAGCCTTTTTAAAGCAAATATAAGCGTTTTTTTCACAGATGTGGTTGGCCAGTCTGTCGGTATCAAACAAGAAATCTGCAAGAAACACGATTGCCGTTCTGATTCAACTCTGCTCGTTTGAAGTTGTTTTATGAAAAAAGCACATGTGTATAGATTTTAATATCGCCACCTGTGAGATGATGCATATGCAGAAGAGCCGATTATGCGCGATTATAATTGTCGTGCCTTCCAGGCAAGCGCGAAATGCTAAATCTCTAATGTCTCCATAACCAAATTGTTCAGGGTACAGCCTACATCGTTGCAAATGTAAGTGATCCCATACTAAAAACGGACAGAACACGAGACGATTAGCAAATGAGTGTTACTTAACAAAGCCATGGGCCAGCTGGCTGAGATTTTTGACCTCAATTTTGGAATTAGAAGTGTAGGGATTCCATTTCTTTCTCTAGATGCCTCACTTTTGTATTTTTGAGTAAAGAAAGAAGAGATTTGAGACTTTCACTAATAGATCCTCGACAGGGAAATGCACTGAACACTTTTATGAAAACAGTTTGTATAGAATATTGACAAATAATTCCTAAACAAGCAAAGAAATATTTTTGGATAGCAGTTATAGATAATTGTCTCATGAATTTGTTAGAACACAAATTTCTCTGGCTCCTTTCTAGCTTGCTTATTATTTGTAAATATTATAACTTTGAATGTTTTTGTATTTATCAGCTACTGATTTGTTTCTATGTATATATACATATATATTACTAAAATGTAAAAGTTATTAAAAAAGTAACAAAGAAAAAGCCACACAGAAGTACATTTTGAAGCAGTAACGATGGAGATATATATATTGCCTTTCTAATCACTAGATCCCAGAATAATTTTGACTTTGAAAACAGCACCTTTAACTTACAGTCGTTTCTTTTATTCATGAAATTTTGTAGAAATAGCGGATTTAACGATTTGGGTTATGCTTCTTGATATTTCGTGATTACCAGTCGATTCAAAGGCTATATATCACAAATTTCGAAATAAATAGCTCGGAGTTCTTACCTAGCTGTTAATTTGGAAAATTATATTCCATGTAAAAATGGTATTTTTTTGAATTCAGATTAAAATTGCAAGTTAAATCCCAGGGGTGCATTCTGTCGCCCAGGATACATTGGAAATAAGAATTAGTTTAAACTACATAATTTCTGTGACATCTGGAACGTAACGTCTTATCTGCCACGATATGCAAAGCATGTGCATTGCGTGTAGTGAAAATTTAACCTGAAATTTCGGTATACATAGCCGATTCAACGATATAAGCTGTTCATCACGAAATTTCGTGATTGATAGCTAATTTAACAATTTGGGCTATTCGTTACGAAATTCCGTGGTTGATAGACACTACATATTCAAAAACAGGACACGCAAAAAATAAAGCCATGCAAAAATAAAACTAGTTTTTACAGTGTACCTACTTACCCCATATTCTCTATGAAACAGTTCGATATCATGTAACCAGTCAAAGGGTTCAACGGCAATTGGCTCGTAATGTACAACAGAATTAGGCCCTTGCACAATCCTGAATTGATAAAAGTCTCCCTGTTCGGTTTCAAATGGAATAACGACATGATATATTACGTTGGCTTTTGTAAGGACTTTTCCATTAAACATTATGTCTATTCCACCAGGACCAAATTGTGTACCATCGACAGATGCTGTAAAAATACAATAGAAATGCACAATGTTAAATAAGACAATTTTGATATTGGTTGCTTTATATACTGATTTATTAAACTGTTTGGGGGCCGTGCATAAATTATGTTAAGTGTTTAGGGTGTTGGGGTAGGTAAATGATTAAAAAAAAAAAAGAAAACTAGCAGCTTTGATTGTATTCTCCGCTGATACTTTTCCAGAACCATTGCTTACACAAAATATTTTCAAATCTGCAAATCACTTAAATCAGTTCGTATTTCAAGACAAAAAATGACCAATACTTCTTCCTAAGAGAAGAAACTGAATAAAGTTTTTGTAATTTTGTCACAATTTTTCTCTAATGAAATTTTGGTTGTTATACCGACATTTTTCTTCGTAGTATACTTAATCTACGCTAACAACATATATACTCTGCGATAAGATCAAAGGATATCTTCGTAGTTTAAAAAAAATTATTATGGATCCTAATATTTGTGCAATTCTATAAAAAAGGAGGGCCAAATTAATTTTCAGAGAATACAATTTTTCTAAAGGGGTTAGCTACACTTGCAGATCACCTTCCAGCCAGATATGCAAAAAAAGGTTTGATTATTAAAAACTGCCAATGAAATAGCGTGAAATATCTTTTTTTCTATCCCTCGAATAATGGACTAAGTGAGACTGTAACGGCTTGCCTGTACAACCCAGCCTTTATATGAGCACACGAGATGCGTAAAAAAAGTTACTTTTTTGTGCTGGAGTGATACCAAATCGCTCTGAGTGGTCTTAGCCGACTTATAATTTTAGGGATAAAAAAAGAAGATTTTTGGTGTTAAGTTGGTTAATACAGTTGACTCTTAATTTACATGGAACTACAATCGTATAAGGAGCCATGATTTTTTATTTATTTTTTAAACTATGAAATGACCCTTTGATTTGTTTTAGTTGCGTTGATAGCCTAAACCACATATACAGGTATTTGAGACATCATAATCAATTCAGCCAATTTCGAGTCATTTTAATTTTTTGATTATAAAGATTTGTTAATAACTTTTATGTAACAATTTTTTTGCTGTTGAAGACAAGCTTAAACGTAGAGAACCGAGAGACAATAAAAATTTAAGAGTAGACGAAATGTGTCAAATAACCGTAAAGGTAATGTAGATAAACGAAAAAAGGCAGGAAAAAAGTGTCTCCTGCTTCTTTCTGACTTTTTTCAGTAAAGATATGGCCGAGCTTAGAAAAGAAATAAGAAAATGTTAAGAAGCTAAGGGAGATTTAGAAAAAAGGATGCAAACATTAGAACAAAGATTATAAAAACAGGAAGGAACTAGTGAAAAGGTAGCTCAGTTGCAAAGTTGGATTATAAAGATAGCAAACTTAGACCAAGAGTCTGGTGGTGGAGAGAATGGGAACAAGGAGAGGGCAAGGCTAAGAAGAAAAAAGTAAGAAAGGAAAGAAAAATATGAAAGAAAGAGGTACATAGTGATAAAGGGTCTAAGTTTACTTGTATCTGGTATTTGAACAAGCTATAGGCCTGTAGTTCTTTAGACTTGACAAATCTCTGGTCTTAGGAATTAGTACCGTGCTTCCTTCTACCAACAACTGCAGAACGAGTTGTTTTTCGTGTAAAAAAATAGTGAATATACGAATCAGATGCTAGTGCATAGAAGTAAACTTTTTCTTCTATAAGTTGTTGATTTTATCTGGCCCCGGAGCTGAAAAAGCTTTTAGTTCTAGCGATAACTTTCTTTACTTCTGCGGTAGAGATTGGTGTACACTCCTTCTCTGGACGTTGTAGCCTTTGACTTTGGCAAAAATTACGGAAGAATAATATATCTGGAGAGTCTTAATTTAGCTAATTAGTATTTCTATATACTTAATTTCAGAAAATTTAAATCTCTTCTTGACTAGGCGGATTTTCAATATCACATGACGTTTCATTGAGAAGGTGGATCGGTTGAGTAGAAAAGATAAAATTTTCCTGAGTCCACTTTATTCGATGCTCAAGGCGCTCTTTGGCCTTTGGAAGAGCTTTAATTTTTCGGGCTTATTGTTGCTTGATGGTCAGCAGTTTACACTTTCTTATTATTTAATTTGCTTTTCTTAAGTTTCAAGCAAGTGCCCTAACTTTTAAAGAAAATATTTATTTGATGTTATGCAGCTAGTCACGCACTGAGCATTTGATGCATGCCATCTCGCCGCTTTAATTGTGGATTGAAGCTGTGTAACAAGCTCGCAAGTCTTACTCAGGCGTACGGAAGTATTATCACTTTCATTGTAGTTCAGCAAGGAGACTGCCTTCTCGTAAACTACACAATTTGGAGTCTAAAGATAAACATCTTTAGGGAGCAAATCGTAGAAAGCAGAATAAGCTTCAGCTAATTTGTCTATCCTGAGAAAGGTCTTTTGTCCACTTTCTAGGTTTTCAGTCTCTTGCCTTCTGATAGTCTAGAAAGTGTCTTTCAATGCGACTGGTGTTTAGTAAATCAGCATTCTGAGCTAGTGCTAGTACTTTACTGACTCCTTAATGTTCAAGATGTTCGGTGCATCTTGCGTGCACATTGCCTGTAGTTAAAATCACAGAAAAGTGAATGTTTCACATTACTCCATATAGTCTTCAATTTATGCCTTAGCTCGCTATACTTATAAATCTTAGTTGTATAGGTTACCTGCAAATTCCAGTTAAGTGGACAAGCTATGTCAATAATGTAGACTCTATAACCTTTTTTCTCTGGCATCGCGATGTCGGGTCGATTAGCTCGGATATAACGATCCGTGACATCCCAATATAAAATGTAATCTTCGTTTGCTAAAACGGTTACCAGAATATGTTTATAAAAAAGCCTTTATTCTGTTAAGAGTCCTAGGCTTATGGCAACTTGTAGATTCCATGGTGGATCTCGATCCCTTCCTGGGACAAAAACTGCATTTGTTGGCCCAGTACTGCGGCTCAACTTTCTAAGGGCTGCCACAACTGCACAATACACAAAAGTTTGCACTTTTAATATAGTTAGTGTTGTGTTCAGCTGCATGGGTAAAACCTTGTGTTCAGGTGTTCTATTAGTGCAAGTAGGTCGTTTGCGATGTTTATCTTGAGCAGAGAATACCTCTGTGTTGTTCTACATGTCTAAACTCTAGTAAGGCATGACCAAAATTTCTTTCAAGATGCATCAGTTTTTCTGGAATTTTGATGTTTACATTAGCGTTTTCATTGTGCGGATTTGGTTCTAGTGGATTCAGTACCTAATTTCCATGATCCCTACCACGTTTGCCTTCAGCTTCAATTAGCTTTTTATTTTCCACATCTTCCAAAGAAAGATCATCAATGGTAAGATGCTGTTCTACCTCTATTTTGATGGCAGATAATTCAGTAGCCGAAAGCAATCTGTTAACAGATATTTAGCCTTTTTGGTCTGCTAGATTCTGCTTACTTATTCTTGTTGCTAGCTCTGCGTACTTAAAGAAGAAGAGTCGGTGATGTTCTCTCCTACTACTTTGCATACTTCTCTTTGCCGTAAAATAAAGGCCCAGAATGTCTCTGTTCACATGGTATGTTCACTTTAATCGCTTTCTTGGTTGCTGAGCCTTTGCTTCTGCCTCTGGATGTATAAGGCCATTCAACTCTGGAGAATTTGGTGGTGCTTGATCATGAACAGGTTGAGGAAGACCAATAATGACCGCTGCTGTTATTTAAGCGTTGATACTGTCTAGCTTATGAGCCTTACCATTTTTCTGGTTTTTTATTGTATTCCTAACCTCAGAGACACAGACTCTTTCAACTGGGTTTTCTAGCGTATCGTGTTCAATGTCGTAGCTGATTTTCTTTATAGCTTCATCTCCTAATAATTGCTTAACAGTTTCTTATAATGCGTCTAGTTTTCCGCCTGTGTTATATAGCACTTCACCTTCCCACAAAATTGATTTGCATTTCTTTTCTTCTTCTGTTTTGATTATATTATTTGAATTCCCTGATTATTATTTTTACTTCTCTTCTTTTGGTCTTTGTAGTCATTTTCTAGACTATCTCTCTCATGCTTGCTCAGTACTGTGCTGTTTAACATTCTTCGATACGCTTTTTTATTTTTACGAACTGCTGCGCGGATTTCATTATTCCACAATGCGTCACCAGACATTCTTTCTATAACCGCTGTACCATATACTCTAGTCGCACATTTACTAATAATATCGCTAAACATATTTTAAGCACCTCCTATAACTTTATTGCGTATTAGCTCCTCTCAAGTTGCCCTATTTGTGCGTTTGTTTATCCTATTTTAAAAATCTCTTCGCAGTCCCAAATCCTATGATTTCTCGATTTTGATTCGCATTTGCTTCGTATCTTTTGTTCTTATTCTTTTCTATTATTCTCCTAATGTAATTTTTGAGATTAGAAAGTAATAATCAATATTGCATTTAGAGTCTCTTATGACCCTTGTACGTTTCACTATTTCTCTTAGAATTTCATCCGCAACAACGAAGTCAATTGTAGTACGGCTATTTTTATACATTAGGTTTACTTGTGGCTTATTTTATAATTAAGCCATGTATTATTAATAAATAAGCCTTTTTCTAAACATAAGCTAACTTATCTTTCTCCGTAAAAATTTATTCTTGCACCCCTAGAATTACCTAGCACGCTTTAAGTTTTCTTGTGTTTGACACCCACCTATCCATTTATTTCTTTTGGTAGAATAATTTTTTCACCTTGATTGCAAGTACTTATAGTACCATATAATGTGTCTCAGAAGGCATTTTTTAATTAGCTCCAGCCACCATCAACTGATGCGTAGCACGCTATGATAAATAATCTTCTAATTCCTACTTCTATTCTGACCCACAACAATCTAGAAAATACAAATAAATTTCCCTTGAGATGCTTTTTTGTCTTTTATTTATAATTAAATTTTCCCCACATAAAATGTATAGCTTTCTTCCGAGCATAATTGCTCGTGATTCTACTTTTTCAAGATCACTCATCCTTCTAGCATTCCAAACATCCAGTCTTTATTTAGCGCCTGAAACTTTACCTTTGCCTTTACCTGGTCCATGCGTTTTGTCATTCAAAGTTTTAGTCCATTTCGAGGCTATTTTATTGTCTGTATTATTTATTGTTTATAGGGTACGCACGATTACCACCTTTATGCAAGAAATGTATTTTGAGAGTCGAAATCATGTGTGAATGAAGTAGATAGTCGTCGTAGGTTAAAAATTTAAGTTAAAACGTCAGTATCACCAAACTTCAGTAAATAGTGGCGAAGGGGTGTAGGGGCAACAACCATAATCTAGAACCATAGCTGGAGGTACTGCACAACGAGGTCACCAGCTTTCAGCAATGTTGCATCAGATGGAAGTTTATATCGTCTTATCTATTTAACGCATTACAATTTTTAAAATTATTGAACTAGAACATTGAAAGATTTTAGTAAAAATCCATAAAATTAGATATTTCCCGAAGTTCTAAATTGTGAATTCTTAGGAATCTGTGACAAGACCTCAAAATGTCAAAACTTTTTAGAAAATAGTGTGGAATATTTTAAAATAATTAGCATTATTGAAATAAGTTTAATGTATTCAAAAATGCATTAAAGAATCTTTAAAGTTAAGCTAAGTACCTTAAAATATTCAAAAAAATTCTTGAAATACTGCTCATTTACCTCTTCCCCCTCTATGCTGCCTTCACTACATAAATTAAAATATTATAAGATTGACTACAGAACTAAATATTGATATATACATATTGTCACGTCCAGCGACTAGCGACAAACAGTCATTTATTTCCTTAAGTAAAGGTCAAGTTTAACCTGCCACGCATGTTATCTCACCAAATTATGTGAACCAAAAACACATGATAAATCTATCTTCAAACGAAAATAAGCATATACTCGTTCACATCGAATCATGTTTCGAAAAAGACAACAAAGGCTACCATGATAAATGCAAATCGAGGGTCCCTTCAGCCTACTTCGGTTCTTCAATTCTTCAGTTAACTTTGGTTTTATAGTGAACGTTTCTTCAGTTTAGCTCTGTTCTTCAGTTCTTGCTTTAGTTCTTTAGCTTGGCTTCACCCCCAGTATTAGTGTCCACCTTAGTCCGAAAAATAATCTACGTCTTCAAGAAATAATCTTCGGTTTCATCAAGATATTTGTCGCATAGTGTCGAGTGCGATCAACTAAAATTGGTCCCTAACTCCTGCCTTTAGTTAAATTTTCCTGAGCTAATTGCAATTTACCAGTCTTTAACGTTTTCAATGAGAATACCAATAACGACACTACATATTTGCAAGAAAGAACTTTAGTTTCTTCGTAAAATCAAAATTACCATATTTTTAGGAGAATCCTAACCCAGGCCTTTCTTTAAGGTTCGAAACAAAGTGGACAAGGTACCAACCCTCAACCATTGGTGCATGAATACAATTGTGAAATTTATAATAATGAAATTTAATTGCTTGTATTATGACAAGTGAGTTATTTTCCTCATCCCTTAGTCAATATCCTTCAGTTTATAAGATGAAAGAAGGACTTTGAAATAAAAGAAGTTAATGATACGTTGGACGTAACAATATATTAAGTCTTCGTCTGCTTGAAGTGTTCAAATAAAAATTATCAAAATTATTGTACTAGAATATAATGAGATTTAGTAAAAAATCCGTGAAATGAGATACATCTTGAAATTTTAAAATTCAGATTTCCAGAAATCCGTAAAAATGCCCTATAGAAATATCCTAGCTTCTTAGAAAATAATTTTAAATACTTGTAAATCATTACAATTATTGAAATCAGTTAAGTGAATTTAAAATAGAATACAACATTTTTTCAAATGAAGCATCCTGAAGATAGGTATTCTTAAAAATGACTTTGAAATACTGCTTCACAGGAAAAATAGTTCAAGTCTGAATGATACCATTAAAACTACAACATCGGTTAAAGTTTAAAAATCAGACTTTTTTCTTTTTTAATAGTAATGAAATACTCATCTTGGAATAAGCTGTCTCAATTATTTGACTTTGATTTCGACTATGTTTTCCAAAATTCTTCTAAATTTGTGAGTCGCATTTACAGAATCGCGCTTATCCTTTTTGGTTGGAAGTTATTTAAATTGTGCGTATACGGAACTGGCTTTTAGCCCAGTTGGCGTGGCGCACATGGCGCTTAAAAATACAAATAAAAAAAACGGTTGCTCGGTTCTCTATATAAAATAGTTTTATAGTTTAATAAAAAAGTGTGCATCCCATGAGATTTATAAAAGTAGACGTAAAATTGTGTATAGAAAAGTGAGAAAAACATTTTCTCAGTACAATGAAAATATTGAGTTTGCGCTTACATAATTCCGGTGAAGCCAGCCGCCCTCTCTAGTTTTTCTGGGCTTACCGCAAGCATTTATGTTACATAAATTTAAATAATTTCTAGTGAATTTTTTTGTATTCTAGAAAATTTATTATAGAAATTCATTAGAAGAAATATAATATAGATATACCTAAATAGTGCTAAAAAATAAAAAATTGATAAAAAAAAAGGTTTTAAGCTGAAAATGATATTTTTCATTTGTTTATTTAACATAGGATTTTTTAAACGTCCAGTTGTTTTCCAAGAATTTACGAAATTTCACAGGATTTGAATAGAGTTCAAGGATTAAAAATACATTATTAGGTTTTAACAAATACCAAGGAAATCTAGACAATTTCCGTAGATTTTAAACGATTTTGTAAAAATGTATGGAATTTCAACAAGTTTCTACGGATTCATAAACATTAACACTCATTTTAAAAAGTTTTAGTGGCCTACAAGAGATCCTATATTAATTTCATGAGTTTCGAGGAATTTCATAAAATTTAAAAACAGATCCAGGAACTTTAGAGAATTTTAAAGATTCACAGTCATCTTCGGTAATTTTAAGATATTCTGAAGGATTTGAGAAGATTCCAAAGAACTTTCACAGATCCTAAGGTTCTTTAAAGGTTTTTACGGAATTTCAATAGATTCGAGAAATTTTAAGATATCGTGACATTAAAATTTTTTTTTAGAGATTTCACAAGATTTAAGGGATTTTCTTTAATCACGAAGGATTTCACACATTTTAAAGGATTTCAAATATTTCTAGGGATCTTAACATAATTTTTCAGCGAACTTTTAAAAAAATTAGATTAAATTGTATCTCTAGCGATTTCGTGGATATCAATGACTTCAGGAGATATAAATACAAGAAAAAGAAAAAGATTTATAAGATTTCAATTAAATTCAAAGATACTAAAGGATTCCGCAGATGCTATCTGCAGCAAGGTTATTTTGTTAAAATTAATAGCGATCTGAAAAAACAATCCCTTTGTACTTTGTCTATTTTTTAAAATGAGTCCTTCATTCATTAGGAATAATCTTCAAGATAACAATTATTCGCATACAATTCCTAAAATAGTTATGACTTTTTTTTATAATTTTAAAAAATTTATAATTTAACAGTATGCTTTAAAGGGGACAGAGCTTACTAAAAAGGTGCTCAATAAAAAAGTAAAATTCCTGTTTGTTGCAGTTTTTTGAACACTTTTCTCTAAAGAATTTAGAATCAGGCTTCATGGGTGTAAAATATTTACTGAATCAAGATAATATTTAGAGTCCTAAACTCTGAATATAAAAACTATTGTAAATTAACGTTTTTGTTATTGATTATTATTTGTACAATAGCTACCTCCATGATTTGCATGTTCATGATGTTCGGGCGAGCTGCCGGATGATGCTTCTATAAAAAAGGCAAAAAAAAAGGTCAGTTAGAAAATTAATTGTAAAATAAAAGTTTGCTATACAATTTTAAAAGATATCCTAATTTTTATTATTTTACTTAATTAAAAACCCATCATTGTGAAAAGTTTTGTAAAAGAACATGATCGTGTAACAGTTTTTTCGTATTGATAAGTAATCACATCAATGTAAATAACTTTATATATTACAACAGTTAATCTATTTCACCTTACTTCACAATTACAATCAAAATTCAAAGTCATTATTCTTGCAGAAAAGACGCAGAATTTACAAGGCGACGAAATCAAAAACCTATTGCAGGAACCTGCATTTATAGCATTTTTTAATTTTTCTACCTACGAGATGTTTTTTGTCGGAAGCGCAAAAGACCAAAAAATACAACTGAAAAAGAAATCATATTCTGGCTACAGAAACTTGAAAATTCGACAAAGAACGGTAAAAGGAAAATAAATTCCGCGTGAAAAAAAAGTTGCCTTACTCAAGCATTGGTCAAAACAATGTGAAACTCATAAGGAAAATATCCTTTAAACGTAAAAATTAAAAGCCTTGATTATAGCGTTTGAAAACCGCCCTATGTTAGGCCAAATAATTTTTTGAAAAGCTCTTTGTCCAAAATACGTCCTCTATTTAAAAAATGAATGAAGTAGCAGCACCTATGTGTTTTAATAATGTAAATGACAGGGATATACAGAAAATACAATTAAAATACAAGCAATGAATGTTCGAAAACGATTGTGAAGCACGCAATAAGATTGCTTCCAGATGATTCAAATTTTTTCAAATCGTGCCCACGTAAATTCCCTCAGCATTTTGATTGCCTCCTACTAAACAACAAATTAGTGAATAATTTTTAAATTAGCCTCCACAGACTCTTTAAAATTAAATGAGCTGAAATTTAAAAAAAGCAGCATTGAACTGGGTTAAGAAATTAGACATCTGTTCTTGAGCTTGTTCAAACTTGTGAGACGCTTGCCACGCGATAAGAATGAGCTCGTGCGACAAGCTAATTTTATTTAAGATAGGATTACCATGGCAAGCTGCTAAATGATGAAATTGATTTACAGTACGCTAAATGAAATTTCATCTCACACTCATAAATAGTAAGGCTAGTATTTTAAAGTGACAGAAAAAATCCCTCTCTTACCCCCCTATAGCGTCAACTTGTAGTCTACCCCCACTCTGTGATTCAGACGATAACGTCATTATTGAGTTATCGGATATCAAGGTGGTGAAATGTTTTGCAAATGCATAGTAATGACCTTAAAAATGACGTCATTAGCCTAAGTACAAAGTGATGATAGAGTACAGGTTCGAATCAGTGGGGCAGGAGGCGGAGGAGGGTTGGAATAATCTCTAAATAGTACAAACCTGATACTTCTACTACTTATGCAAACTGAATTCCGTATCATCTGCAGAATAACTACCGCTACTCATTTAGATTACACGGTAATGACCTTCGCGATGACGCCATCATCTGAATTATAGAGTGGGGGTCGAGAAAAGTCTCCTCAAAGAAGAGATGCATGCTATGTGACAGCTTATGGTCAGGCAGCTTGAAGCCTTCACGCGAGATAATCATGTGTGACCGGTCCGCGTATACACGATGGATAATAGGATTGTCAAAACTTGTTCAAATTCGCGATAGAATTGTGATAAGAAGGTTCAATAAACAGTGGG
This sequence comes from Amphibolips quercusostensackenii, assembly GCA_032357855.1. NCBI lineage: Eukaryota > Metazoa > Arthropoda > Insecta > Hymenoptera > Cynipidae > Amphibolips > Amphibolips quercusostensackenii. The sequence continues at coordinate 5,300 of JAUELO010449485.1, read as the reverse complement.
TAAAAAGTTTTTTGATTAGAGTAAAAGAAAGAACTAAGAAAGGAATTGATCTACTTAATAAGTAGATCGACAGCTTCCTTTAAAAAGTTTGGTGACAGTAATAAAGTAAGTGTTGTTCCACCTATTCTCACAACAAAACAGAGTGTTTCTATTTCACGTATTCAAGGCTTTTATAGTAAAATTACTGGCACTAAGCAAGAAGAGGAAATACAAGATGACGAAATGTAGAAGATAATTATTCCGCCTGTTATAAATGAAAGCAAGGTTTAATTTATTGCAACAGTTAAACGTATTAGAAAATTAAATAAATATGTAAAAAAGAAATAGAAGTTGAGGCTATTTCACCTGACAACACACCGTTAGAATCATCATCATCATCATCATCATCATCATCAGATGATTTCTCTACAGAATCATCATCAGATGAATCCTCAACAGAAGACGCTTTGTCGATAGAAGAACCATCTGAAGAAAAAGAAAGCGAGGATGAGAAAGAAAACAAGAGAGAGAAACAAGAGCAACAAATAGAAGAAATTTGCGAGAAAAACATGACATTTTCATAACTGTAACCTAGGAACAAAGCCCTAATATCTCAGCTTTTCTTAGTATTTTAATAGGTAAGTTTTTAAAAATTATGATTACATAAATGTTTCCTTTAAGAAAAATCTATCATTTCGTGGAATTTTTGTATTAGTTTTTCTTGTATTTGTTTGTTGCATATCAGATGATATGTCGGATCTTACATTACGACAAATAATAAGTTTTTTTGATTCTAATGCAGTTTTAAGACCAGGTACCACTTCACAAACTTCTATTGTAGGCGATAATTTCGAAATTGCGTTCATGCATTTAAGTAATCGAAAACCTAAACCAATACCTAGGACATGCAAACTTAAACTTATAAGTGGGATGTGAATAGGTAGTATTAATCTTTTCCCACTTTCCTTTTTTAAATTTTTGTAATGTGTCGCATGAGCAGAACTGACGAAGCTGATATGATAAATGCGAAAAGAAGAAGATGATTGGGTTTAAAATGCGAAACAGGAAGAGGGAAAAGATGAAGACAAAAAAGAAAGCGATGATGAGGATAAAGAGGTGATTGAACCACCTGGATGCAGGTTTTTAATTTTAAGCTTGTAAATTTCAACCACCTTGTGATAATACAATTGATCGGATCTATTGTGCTTATTTTCGACGTTACCTTTATAGTGAACTTTGTTTTGCACAGCATACTCAATTAAACCGAAATATAGAGGATGAATTCACTACGTGCTTAAAGATGAAATGTTGCTTTCATTGTTGTAAATTATTATGTTTAGAAAGAAAAGCTTTAATCATGAATGTTGTATGAGTTATTTTGAGATTTGTAAAACTAAACATTCTTACGATCACCTTTGTTACATAAGTTAAATGAAGCCTCGAAATAAGGACAAGAAATCAATTTCAATTTTTTCATGATATGAAAATAAGTCCATAAAACACTCGAGGGCGATAATTTGATTTACATATGTGAACCAAATCTTGGTGTTATACATCAAGTTTGTTTAATGTGCTTTGCAGAAGATAATGTAGATAGTCTATATCAGCGGTACGGTGTACACAAATTTATTTTTCAAGCTGAACCTGTAAAAAAACTTGTAGAATTGTCAACTCGTGATTAGAATTTCTTAAAAACGTTTCATGTATAGCACATAATGCAAAAAGTTTTGATGCGCAATTTATTTTACGCTATTTAATTAGAAAAAAAGGAGTAGAACGATGATTTTTAGATGCTTTTAGGTAAATAAACAAAACAATTAGTTTTAAAATATTCATTAGTTAAAGGAACTTTTCCACACTCTTCTGATTTACCAGAAAATGTGGAATACATTGGTGACCTTTCGCAAATAGAAATTTATTCACCGGACACAATGAGAACAGTTTCTTATTGTAAATCTGGTGCAAATATTTTAAGGAGAGCATGTTTGGCATTTTAAAACATATTTCTTAAGGCAGAAAATGTTTGCCTGTTTGAGGAGGCTTGTCGAATTGCGTCAGCACGTGATCGAGAATTTCGTCCTACTAAAAATTTGACTATGATGGTGATTTTGAACCAGAAAATATAAAACATGTTTTACAGTTTCACGGTTGTTTTTGGCATGGGTGCCCACGTTGTTTCACCTCAAATCGTGATAGAAATTTTATCGAAGGTGCAGAAAGTATAGATCATCGTTTCGAAAAATCCATAAACATTTTAATCGCATTCTTTTTGATGGTTATTCTCTCGAGGAGAAGCGAAAGTGCGAACTTGATCGTTCAAAAAAATCTAAAAGGGAAATGAAAGATTCTCTCTTAAACAACTGACTCTTGTTATACAGTCCTCTAGAACCACGTGACGTACTTTACGAAGGTCGTACAGGAAATACAGTAAATTTTTGTAAGGTTAAGAATCAAGAAAAAATTAATTATGTTAATGTTTGTTTACTTTACCTATACATATTAAAATATGTCAAGTTTCAGCCTTGGCATCTAAAAGTTAATGTTTCAGATAAGTGCTGCGTGCTAACAGGCCCGCTAAGACATATATAGATAGCGTTGAAGGTCTTATAAAATGCTAGATTTTACCTTCGCGGTAAGTGACTGACCTGACGATTCTATTACCAACGAAGAAAAAAATAACTACCAGATTGAATACGATAAAATTGAAGGGAATAACCTAGATAGAAAAAAAATTGTTCAAACCGTGGTTTGCATTTTGTAGCCAAATTAGCCTCAATTATTTTCAAGGTAAATTTAAACAACGTGAAAATATGTCACAAACAGAAATTGTTGATTCGCGAGGTAGACTCATTCAACTGTTAACAAATCCAAGTATCGAAGTAACTAAAATTCTTCTAATGGCATATTGTATGTCTCTTGGAGAAGAAATGACGATTCCTTAACACCATTGCCTTTGACCAGTGTGATAATAGCAGTGTATAGAACGGCACAAGTACGACTGGATTTGTAACAAACTAGTACTTTGATGTTTTCTTGGTGATGTGGCAAATGATTTATCAGTTTAACGCAAAGAAAGTGATATAAAGGTCTGTGCGTCAGGAGGACTAAAATTTTATGCTTACGAAGGCGGTCCGATAAGTACTTAACTTCACCACCCGATGGAACCACTATTGCAAGAGACTTGTAATTTTGTTTTAACCGCGTGTGGAAGCTTTCGTGTCCGCGGATTTTGAAAAACTGTAAAAATAGCGATATCAGTCGGTGATTTAAATATTGTTTTTGAAAAAGAAATCGCGCATCGAAATCAAAGAGAGCTTAGATGCTGTGTACGGTGACTCTTCTCCTTCAATGGCAAACGTCAAAAATTAGTTTAACGAGTTTCAAAGTGGTCGCACGTCAGTTTTTGATGAGCCACGCCCAGGTGCCCCGAAAACGGCTACCACGGAGGATAACGTGACAAAAATCCACGATCTCGTATCGGTAGACTGCCGATTGAAGGTGCACGAGATAGCTGAGACATTAGGCATCTCAAGAGATCACGTAGGTTATATCGTGCATAAAATTTCGGGCCTGAGAAAGATGTCGGCGCGATAGGTGCCGCGTTTTCTGACTCCCGACAACAAGCACAATCGTCAGAACATTTCAGAGCAGTGTTTGACGCTGTTTAAGCGTAATACGAAGGAGTTTCTGCGTCGTTTCGTGACCGTCGACAAAATGTGGATGCACTGGTACACGCGAGAGACCAAGCAGCCGGCGAAACAGTGGATTTTTCCAGGCGATTCTGCTCCAAAGAAGGCAAAGACGGTCCCATCAGCCGAAAAGGTGATGGCCACCGTTTTCTGGGATTCAGAAGGTGTGATCGACATCAAATACCTAGAGTAGGGCAAAACGATCACAGGGCTCCATTATGCCAAATTATTGAGCCAATTCGACGCTGAATTAGAAAGGAAGGTTCAACTTGGCGAAGAAATAAGTGCTCTTCTAGCATTACAACGCACCGGCTCACACCTCTGCCGTCGTTACGGCCAAATTGGTCGAATTAACATACGAACTGCTGCCCTATTCACTGTATTCTCCAGAATTGGCCCCTTTACGACTACTTTGCAGACCTCTAGAAAATGTATTTTTCAACCGCGTTAAAAAAGTGGGAGCATTGCTGGGTCAAGTGTATCCAGCTAAAAGAAGACTACGTATGTTGCGAAATAAATTGCCATTTTTCTAAAATTTGCGTTTTTTTTTGTAGGCTAAGTACTTATCGGACCGCCCTTGTACGTTGTGTGCAAAGCTGATCCTGAAAAAACTAGAAGTTTCTAAGGCTGAGGGTATACCTTTAAATGATGAAACTTCGTCAAAAGTAAATTTGTAAACCAATTGCCCACAAAAGACGACGTAAAGCCAAATTGGTTACGTTACAATATAAATATAAAAACTCTTTATGAAATTAAAGGAGAAAAAATATGTGCAGTAATCTGTTTTTGTATTACAAAAAATAAAGTTTCAAATATTTTGAAAATAAGAAGGAAACAAGAGTTTTTGATATAAACTAGATTGATCGAAAGGTGATAGTAGAGAACTAGACGACTTTTTTGAAAACAAAAAAGTGTGACTGGCAAGCTTATAACTATTATCTCTTAAAGTTATTTTTGTAGTGCTTATTACCTTCTTTAAGGAAAACTAACATTTATAATATGATCCATATAGAAAATGCAAAGAATATTTTATATATTTGTTTTATTAAAGAAAAATACAAAAAGGTTTAAAAATAATATAAGGAGTACATAATTTCAATTTGCCTGTATTAAAACGCTAAAAAAAGTGTATTATAAGATATGGAAAATAATAATAAGCAGTTTTAACAATATGTTTTGTAATTGAGAAAGAAGCAACTTGCGAAGCACAAATTTTCCTATTTTTAGTTGTTTGATAATTTACTAAAACAAGTACAGACAGAGTACTAAAGTTGAGAAGCGCTTGAATCTGATAAAGATGGAATCGTAAACGGCGTCGCGTGCTTTCTTATAAAATGGATATTTTTGCCAATTTTTAATGACCTAATCTAAAAAGGGCTTAGGGGGTTTATCATGCAAAAGTTGCCCCGGCACGTATCAAGTTTATATTACCACTAAAGATGGGCATTGATGTGACATAAAATTCCTACAAAGGATAACTTAAAAATTTTATTTTTAAGGGAGTTATGGACAAGAAAAGTAAAATAAAAAAAATCATTTTTCTTAAAAACTACCCAACCGATCTTGATGATCGAAATATATGTTATAGTCACCTGTAAGACTAATTAGAAAAAAAATTATGAAATTTTTAAA
>JAUELO010449424.1:0-13334 GCA_032357855.1 Amphibolips quercusostensackenii | reverse complement strand
TGTGGCGCGGCGCGTTGTCGTGGTGAAGCTTCCAAGAATCGGCGAAGACCGGCACTGTTAAGCGGCTCACAACAGCATCCCCGTAGGCGTCCTTAATCATTCCGAGGGTCTCCGTCACGGTTTTCACGAGTTTGACGCAGAATTTAATGGCGTAGCGCTGCTCGAGATTTTTCTCTATCTTGGATCGCAACGGCACTTCTTAACAGAGGTTCACGGAAATCGACGTGCTTACTCTCCGCTTGCCCGCAGGCTACTGGAAAAAATATCAGTCTCTTCGTAAAGCTCCTCACTGCCTCGCCCAGGTGGTCCGAGTGCTTTTCACTGCTTACTTCACGCTACAGAAATTTAGTTCTGCTCCTTTTTGATTTTACCCTGTAAGTCAACGGTGACCAGAATACTTTTAAAACCATTTCTCGTATCGTGAATTTCAGCATGGAATTTAGTGATTTCTGATAAGGATGGTTCTACGGCGACAAGAAAGAGTTGCATTTGGATTTCAAACGTCAAATATTTCTCTTTTATTTCTCGCACAGCTATTTTAATATCTCAGGCAAACTAAAATTGAAGTATTTTACATATCAATATTATATACTTTATGATATGATTATATTCATTCTTATTGTTGTTTTTAGTTATTTTTACGGACTTTTGCTTGCAGAATGAAAGATGTATGAAAGCATGAAAGCATGTTCATTCAGGTATTTCATAGATTACAATTTATAATTTATGTTTTGAAATTTTGAATAAAGCTTACCAGCACATCCAGGTTTAAAAAAATATTTCGAAAATTAGTGTAATCTTCGGCTATAACGATACAATCAATTCCTTTTATGGCATCGATAGAATCAGGACCATCCAATCACGGCTTTTTAAAAAATTGAGTTAGTTCTTCGAGTTCAACATAAAATTTTTGAATATGAACTTTTTTGATAAGTACTCATTCGTCATTAATAAGTTTTTTGGAAGATCGGTCTTCTTTGGCAAAAAGTTGATATTTTTTAGTTTATATTCGATATTCAAATGTTACAAGATTGAAATGCTGGACTTTAAATATCAATGGTTAGGAAAAAGGAAAAATTCGTCATGAAAAAATTACGGAAAATTCAGGGAATTATAAAAATAAAGTTTTGCGGCTTACCTAACATTTGAGTTATATTTGACATTAAAAAATTAAAATCGTGAATAAGAGTCATCTACTTTAATTATTCGAAAATTTTTTGAGATTGGTTTATTTCTGGTTAAGGGAAACTCCTTAACTTCTTCTGTGGTCATAATTTGAACCTTGCTATTGTTTATGTTTATTTTCACACGTAGTTCAGGACCATACATCAGTGTATATATTCCACGAAGGAATATATAATTTCCCTCCAATATTGCAAAGACGTCACCATTGGGCGTTGACAATACAGTTTGTCTTTCGGTTGGCATTGGTGCAGGGAGACAATTTTTTCCTCTTACATGAATTGGTGCATTTTGAGGAAAAGTGTATCTTCGAATTTCAAACCGCCGGACCGGATTTCTGTGTGGAATAAGCCGAACAGAACTCAGTTCTTCAATTTTCAATTCATATAGGCGAATAGATGAATGACTGGCAGAAGAAGATCTAGACCTGGAACGACGAGCAGTTCCGGCAGGAGAAGGAGATCCTACCGGAGAACGGGGAGAATAGAATCTGGCAGGAGAAGACTTTTTAGGAGAAGAAGTTCTGCCACGAGGAACACAGGGAATAGGGTCCCCATTAGGCAAGCACTCAAAGTTAGAACTAAACTCTACAACAAGAGACAAAAGCTTTAATTCAGTATAATCTTTTGAAACATTAACTAATCATGTCATTAAAGACAATTGTTGGTCAAAAAAAAAATGCCGAAAAAAAGGTTTTCCTTGTGTATTCTTTTCTACAGATTCCACATTCTTTCTTCTATTTCCCTCTTTTTCCCTTTTTTAAAAAGTTTGTCCTTTTTTCCTTTTTCATCGTTTTTTGGTTGAGAATTTATCTTCTGGTTCGAAACTGTTTTTGACTTTAAAACAACTTTTTTTAGAACTGATTTTGGTTGTAAAATTTAACAATTTGCTTCCAATTTTTTTGCGTCTAGCTCACAAACCTTCATCTCTTGACAATTTAACTATCTTAATAAATATTCGGCTCTTGGTAAAAACGTTATCGTTTATGGTTGGAAATGCGACAGAAATATGATAAAATTGTTATTAATTTATGCAATTATATTTAATCTAAATTGGTAAATGTATGAACTATTTTGTTAATAATTTTTTTTTTGTCTAGTTGAAAAATAATTTTGTAACTGAAAATGTAACTACGCCTACTGGGTTGAAAGTTGAACTACCTTATCAATAATTAATTTTTTGGTTAAAGATTCATATTTTCAGATGAGCATGTATCCCTTTGGTAGAAAACGTTTCTGTTTTGTTGAAAATTTGTTTTATACTCTTGTGAAAATTTATCTTCCTAATTAAAAATTAATTGTCTTTCTCAAAAATTTATCTTTTTTACTTGTGAATTCAACTATTCTGTTAAAAAATTATCCATTTTTTCGAAAAATTCAAATATGTAGCATAATATATATATATATATATATTTCGAATTTAAAGTTTAATAATTTTATCGACATTTTCCAGCATGTTTGTGAAATCTTTTTACATTTCTATTTAAGTAAGAAATTCATATTTCTCAATTAAAAATTGAATTATCTGATTTCAAATCTGCTTAGTTAAACATTTAGCTTTGTTTGTTGAAAATCCAATCAATTCGTTAAAAGTTTAATCATGTGTCAAAAATTAATTTTTTTGGTGAATGATTCATTATTTTAGTTGTAAAATTCATTAATTTGGTAGCAAATTTCTCTATTTTGTGGAAAATATGATCTTTTGTGATAGAGCATAAATAATTTTTATAGAAAAATAATCTTCTTGGTTGAAAGTTAATCTTTTTTGGTTTAAAATATATTTCTTTAGCTGAAAATTTCTCTAATTTGCTGATAATTTGATTTTTCATTTTATGATAAAAAATTTATTAATTTGATAAAAAATAAAGTTTTGTTGTTAAATAAATAAAAAATATTACATGAGCAATACACTACGCATTTTTCTCAAGAAAAAATCCACTTTTCGGTCTAACGGATTTCATTTTTGCTGAACTTTTTTTCTATGTTGTAATATATTTGGATCTTGTAATTTTTGTAGGAAAACTTTTTCTTGAGTAAAATATTTCTGTCCCCGTGTCGCAAGGAATAGATAGATTTTATTTATTTATCGAACCATAAATCGCCCTAAATTTCATCAATGATCCCGCAGGTGTGTCCCATATGTGCTCGCGCACATATGGTACAAATTCCGTATCAAAAGAAACACTTTTTTAATTACACTTTTTTAAAGACGTACATCAAAAATTCCCCTAAAATAAATTCAGGTTAAACTTGAAGTCATTTCGAAAAAAATGAATTAAAGTTTTAAATAGAATAGCAATTAAAATAGACGGTAGATTAGATCACACAAATTTTAATTTAAATATAGCTAAAAAAATGTTAATTGAATTAAAGCTGTACCATATTATAATATTTACCAATGAAATTGAGGATAACCCCTACTAATATCAATAGAGTAGCAAAAATTTTCATCTTTTCTGACTAGATAAAAAGCTGATGATTGTATAAATGTAAAATTGGAATAAAAATTTAAGCAGATAATGTTTTAGCTCATTATTAAGTTAAATAGTATATTTTCTGGTCATTATCTCATAAATGAGAAGCGTTAGGCTGATAAGGCTAAGATATTTACATTTAATTAGAATGTCGATTCTAAATTTAAATAGATATTTTTTAATTACAATTATAAAACTTAATTTCCGTTGAATTTGAAAAATTCCCTTTTCTAAGTCTAATTATAATTCTTGAATAACATTTTTCGCTCAAAAATGAAAAAAAAAATCAAGGATCTCAGAAAATTTAAGGAATTCAAAGAATTTAAAGAATTCAAAGCAATTAAGGTATTCAGAGAATTCGAGAAATTCAGGAAATTCAAGGGATTCAGAGAATTCTAGAAATCTAGAAAATTCAAGAAATTTAGTTTTGAGAATTACGGGTATTAAGAGAATTCAAGGAATTTAACGAATAATAGGCATTTCAAGAATTCCATAAAATCAAAAAAACCAGAATGCTAAAAGTCAACAGAATGCCTTTAATTGCTGAAATTCTCTTAATTCATTGCATTTTCAAAACTTCTTAAATCCTCAGAAATTTTTTAATTCGACAAATTGTATAAAATCCTAATATTTTCTGAATTACTTAAACTTTCTGAATTCCTTTAATTCTCTGAATACCCTAAATTCTCAAAAGCACTGGAAATCTATGAATTCCCTAAATTCTATGAATTTCATGAATTCTGGGAATATCTTAAATTCTAGGAATTTCCTAGATCCTAGGATTTTCCTGAATTCTAGGAATTTTTTTAAATTCTAGGAATTCCCTGAATTCTAAGAATTCCCTTAATTCTAGAAATTCCCTGAATTCTGGGAATTGTGTGAATTTTTAGAAATTCCGTAAAGTCTAGGCATTCTCTGAATTGTAGGAAGTTTCTGAATTCTAAGAATTCTCTGAATTCTAGGAATTCTCTGAATTCTATGAATTCTCTAAATTTCGGAGAATTCTTTAAATTCTATAAATTCCTTAAGTTCTATGCATTTCTAAAGTTGTCTGAATTTATTAAAATCCCGGAATTTAATAAATTCCCTGAATGTCACGAATTCCTTGAATTTCCTTTATTCCTTTAATTTCCTTAACTCTGTAAGTTTCTTGAATTCTCTGATTTTTTTAAATTTCATAAATTCCATGAATTCCCAGAATCTATGCATTCCGTTAATTCCTTGTATTCGTTGAACTCTTTAAATTCGCTAAATCCTATTAATTCACTGAATTCTTTGAGTTGCTTGAATTCTTTAAATTCCCCAATAACCTGCATTCCCACAATTCCTTTAATTCTTTGAATTCGCTGAATTCCCTAAATTTGCTGAATTTTCTTAATTCGCCAAATTCTTTGAATTTGCTGCATTTCTAAAATTCGACGAATTCTTTGAATTTGCTGAATTTCTAAAATTCGACGAATTCTTTGAATTCTCTCATTTTCCTGAATGCCCCGAATTTCCTAAATTTCCAGCATTCTCTAAATTCCGTGAATTCGTTGAATTCTTTGAATCATATAAATTTCTTGAATTCGCTGAATACCTTTAATTTGCTTGAATTCTTTGAATTCGCTTAATTCTTTGAAATTTCTGATTACCATTAATTTCCTGAATTTCTACATTTTCTTAATTCTCTGCATTCTCTGAATTTCTTGAATTTGTTAAATTCTTTGTATTCCTCAAGTTGCTTAAACTCGCTGAATTTTTAAAATTTTTTGAGTTCCCTAAATTCGCAAATTTCTTGAATTCGCTGAATTCCTCAAATTCTATGAATTCCGGGAATCGGCTGAATTCTCTGAATTAGCCAAATTCTTTTATATTACAATATTTCTTGAATTCGATAAATGACTTAAAATCTCTCAATTCTTTGAGTGCTCTGAATTCCTTGAATGCTCTGAATTCTAAGAGTTCTCTATATTCTTTAAATACTCTTGATTCTTCGAATCCTTTGAATTCTTCAAATTTTTTCAATTTTTCAAATTCTCTAAATTCTTCGAATTCTCTCAATTTTTAGAATTTTTTTAATTTTCGTAATTCTCTGAATTTTTAAATTATCTGAATTCTGCACACTCTCTGATTTTAAAATCTTCTGAATTCTTCGAATTTTTTGAATTCTTCAAATTATCTTGATGCTCCGAATTCTCTAAATTCCTTGAATCCCCTGCATTCCCTAAAATTTCTCTGAATTTTTTGACTTCTTTGAATTTCCTTGAATTCCTTGAATTGCCCAGATTCCTTGAATTACATAAACTCTTGAATTCTCAGAATTCCTTAGATTCTTTAAATTTTCTGAATTCAGGAAAAGAAAACGTCGATTAAAATTGAATTCAAAAAGTATTAAGCAAATAAATTTTGAGAAAAGCATGCCAGATACAGTAAGATAATCTAATATTAACGATGCCATCGTAAATTTCTAGAAAGGCCTTCATTCCAGGGAAAAAACACATGAAACGTTATGGGCTTTTAACAACCCCTAAAAATCAATCGATTTTAAAATGAAAAATACGTGTTTACTTTTTTGGATATTCAAACGAATTTTGGAGGTGAAAGCAAGAAAATTAGGAAAAAGGTGTACAACCCAATTATATAAGCCTTGAGTTTCTCTAACCAATGACAAGACAAACATGTAACCCGTCATTATACATCATTACATAAATTAGAGTAAAACTATGATCAAAATGATTAAAAAATGTTATAAAAGAAAGAACTTTTTGTTATATTGCAAGAAAACACATGAAATAAATTGACGATTTTGTGAAATGAAAGACAGGTAACTTACGAAAAAAAAATTGATACCTACTGAGTAGACACGGTAGGTAGTCGTCGCTGTGGCGTCCTGAAGACATGTCTCCGTACCCATTAAGAAAGTGAAACAAGCCTAATAAGATAAAAGTATTAAAAAGTAAATTAAAAAAGAGTTTTTCGTACATCTAAAATAACTTGAAAGGAATATTTTCATAAAAATAGACTTTAAAATATTTGAAAACCAACTTTTCAAAAGTTAGTACCATCCATTATATCAGGATTGAATAACTTTAACTGCTCAAGATTTATGTAATGTAGATATAAAGAACTACACTCGTATACACCCATACGTGAAGAGATAAACGTGCCTAGGCGGACGAGTCACATCTGTGCACGTGCACAGTTGGGCAAGTGACATCTATGCACATGCACAGATGGATAAGTGACGTATGTGCACTTGAATAGTTAGGAAAGTCACATCTGTGCATATGCAAAGTTATAAAAGTGACATCTGTGCCCGTCTAAGTCCACAGTAGCCTGTCTGCGCATGTTTATAGTTCGACGTGCACAGCTGTCACCTGAATAACTGTGCACGTGCACAGATGGTACTCGGACAACTGTGCATGTCAAAATTTCCACGTGCTTAGATATCAAAGTGACGACTGTGAACGTGTACAGACAAACGTGCTGTGATGTGACGTACTGTATTGAACTTTTAAGTCTAGTAAACTTTCTAGTTTTGTAATGTGTGCGATAATATTTAGACAGAAAATCTTCCCGCTGCGCTGGCACATTTTCATCGTGCGCATGGCGCGCGGCTCGCTTTGCTTGTATTTTTGAGCGCGTCTAAAGCGCGCATCTGTTGAATATCGCGCTATACGCTTGACAATATATATATCTTGCGCTTCGCGCTCGAGAATATATTTGCCTTGCACTGCACGGTCTTTTTTCTTCTTCCACAATTGTTTACAGACCTTTAAAAATTAAAGGTCAATGCATCTGGGACTGTCATTTGGTGATTGTGAATTATCGTTTGTTAAACCTCTTTTGGTTTTAACGAACATAGTATATGACACTTAACTTCTGTACCTCCGCCTAAGATTGCTTATTTATGTATTGCAAAATGAAGTACACATTTCATTATTCATGATAACTGTTATATTGGTGCTTTATTTTCTATTTATTTTTATTATCAGCTACCTTGAAAAATGTATCACTTCAATGAATAATTATTAACAAATTTGTTGTCTCTTTTGGGTGAACAAATTTTGTCTGCTCATTTTTTTCTCACCTTGTGTTACTTTACCACAATCAAAAAAAAGTTTTCTGTTATTTTTTATGATTGAAACAAGAGCTAGGTACCCTATCGAGAAGTAAATAATAAATTTTTTTTAGATCTTTTCTAGATATACAATTTTTGTCTATTCATCTTTTCTCGTAGCCTGTGTCGTTTGTCCAAGTGCTCAATATTTTTAATTTTATTTTTTACTATTCAAACAAAAACTACACGTTTTATTAAAAAATGTATAATAACAGAATCACAGTTTTTTTGGGAAAACAACTTTTGACTATTAACTTTTTTTTGTACCTTGCGTCTTTTTTTAAAGAATTTAATTTTTTTTAATTTATGTTATTTTTTACAGTTAAAACAAAAACTACGTATCCTATAAAAAAAAACGATTAATAACAAATTTGTAGCTCTTTTTTTTAGGTGAATAATTTGTTTGTTTTAAAAATTTTGTTTGTAGCTTGTGTCCTTGGTTCAAAAATTTAATTTTTGTGTGATGTAGATTTTTCTAAATAAAACAAAAACTGCGCGTCCTATCAAAAATAATGTGATAACAATTTTTTAGATCTTCTTTAGATGCACAATTTTTTGTTTAATCATCTTTTTTCTTATATTGCATAGTTTAATCGCAAAATGAAATTTTTCATTATATTTTGTGCGATCAAAATTAGAATTTTCAAAAAATTAAAAAAGTTCTTATTTTAATATTGTAGGTCTTTCAAAAAAAAATGTCTTTAATTTTCTAACTGTTTTTCAAATTATACGTTGGTTGCCTTAAAATTAGCATTTTGTTTTGCTTTATGGAATTTACAAAATGCTATAACTCTAAAAATTTTATTTTTATTAAAAAAATCTATCAGGATAAATTGCTTAACTCCCCGGGTTCACAGATGGACATACCTACATCCAGACGAACATACAGACATACAGACAGACACATTCGTAAAAACCTGTTCTTGGGTTCACAGGGTCTCAAAACGTGGACATTCGACTAAATTCTCAAGCAAGAATATAGAGTTTCAGTCAACAAGACTAATATTTTACCAGAAAAAGAATAATTTTTAACAAAATATAGAAACTTTTAACAAAATAGTAGAATTCCTAACTTAAATAGATAAATTTCCAACTAAACAGGAAATAGTTAAGTTTACAAAAAAATTTAATTTTTGTAACAAAAAATATATAAATTTTGAATAAGATAATTTAATTTTTAATTAAATAGATAAATTTTCAACCAATGATGAATAGATCGATTTTGGACAAAAAATTAAACGTTTAAGGTTAATTTTCATTAGGAAGAAAGTATCGCTAATGAAAAACTAATTTTGAATCAAAAAATAAATTTTTCAACCAGAAGGATTTCAACCAAGAAGTTAAATTTTTTACCAAAAAAAATTAATTTAAAATAAAATTTCTTTCATTAACAAATGAACAATTCAAATTTTAAAAATATTTCCAACCTACAGTTGAATTTTCAACCAAAGAAATATATTTTTAACGAGCATTATTGATTTTAAACCAAAAAAGTTTAATTTTCAACAAATAGAGGAATTTTCAACCAAATGATTGAAGTTTAAGCTGAAGAAGACAAATTTTCAACCAGAAATAAAATAATTAAATTTTTAGTTAAAAAATTACTTAGAAAAAAAAATTTAAACAAAACAGTTAAATTTTAAGGAAGATTTTTATCTGAAACGATAAATCATCAATCAAAAAGATTAATTTTCAACAAAGTATAGTTTCACTTTATCCTAAGTAGTTAAAGTTCAAAACAAAATATAAATTCTCGAATAAAATATATTGATATTTTGGTCGAAAAATATCGAAACTTTATTCTAAAAATGGCTGAATTTCATCAAAAAAGACGAATTTTAAACAAAATTGTTCAATCCTCAACAAAAAAAATAATCCACGCGTCCTTTCAGAAAGTGATCGCTAAAAATGTGTACATATTTTTTTAACGCACACTTTTAGTTTATTAATTTTTTCTGTATTTTGGTCGTTCACCAAAAACTTAATCTTTTAATCATTCATGTTATTTTTCACGGTCAGAAACAAAACCACGCATTCTATCAAAAAATAATCACTAATAAATTTGCAGATCTTTTTTAAATCAAAAAATTTTGTCAATTCATTTTTTTCATTCTTGTGTTGTTTCTCTAAAAATGTAAATTTTTTATTCTTAATACAGTTTTCTATAAATAAAACAAAAACTACGCGTTTTATTAAGAAGCGATCTGTAGAAAACTTGTTGATCTTTTTTGAATGCACAGTTTTTATTACCCTACATTTTTTGTGTCTTGTATGGTTTGACCGCAAAATAGAAATTTTTGATTTTTAATTATTCTTTGTGCGGTCAATATTTAAATTTTCAATTTTCCAGGGAAATGTTAAAAGTTGTTGTTATAATCTTGTAGGGTGTTTAAAATGCAGCGTTTTTCTTTAACTGGCATTTTTTTATATCGTGCATTGTTGGGCTGAAAATGTTCATTTTGGTTTGTTATTTGCAATTTTGCACATGCTATAACTCTAGTAATTTTTATCTTATCAAACAAGGTCCTTCGATGAATTTTTGTAATTTCTTAAGTACTATTTATAACCGTACATGGAGTTTTTAGATATAAGAAAAGTGTTCCTTACATTTTTGAAAATCATTAATTTGAATTAGTATCTAAATTTGTTGGCTCGCGAACTTGACATTTATTTTAGGATATTTAAGGAGTATACTATATTATAATATATTGAGTTAATTCTTTCGAAAGCTATCGTGCTACAGACTAAAAATCTACAGACAAATATACATACATACAAGCAGAAAGACGCTTCTGCTTTTGATATTTCACTCTCGAAAAGTGAAGCGTGGACAGAGGCAGTATGCATTATGTCGCCTATCTTTTTTAAAAACTTTAGCTAAGTTTTAGTTAAAAGGTAATTTGTTAGAAACTATATTTAATCTAGAACAGGGATGGCCAAGAACGAGCTCTGAGAGTTAAAACTTGGCAACTCGTCAAACCCCGCTCTTACCGCCTTTGCTAGGATGGAGCTCGAAGAGGTAAGAGCGTGGGTGGGAGCACGGCTGCTCTCGGCTGCTTGGCGACCGAAGCCGACCGAATACGAGAGCGTCCGCTTCGACCAAACTCGGCGTGCAGCGTGAAACTGATTTGCTGGGAGGGTGGGGTAAGTTTGGAGAAGCGCTCAAAAAGAGGAAACGAAAGTAGAGAAAAAGCGAGGCAAGGGAAGTACTGCAAGTCGTCCGTGACCATCCCTTATCTAAAATATGTTACATTGACTGTTAGATCGATAAATGAGGCCACGGACGAGTTCTGTGGGCTAAAATCTCTTAGCTTGTCAATCCCCACTCCTTACCGCCTTTGCCAGGATAAAGTTCGAAAAGGTGGATGCATGGGTGGCAGCAGGGCCGCTCTCGGCTGCTTGGCGTCTGAAGCCGAGCGGACACGAGATCGTCCGATCCAACTAAGCCCGGCGTGTAGCGCTATACACCACATTATAAACGTACGCGCTAAAACCGAGTAGCTGCGTGGTCGTCCTTTTGCGCAAGACCTAAAGGATGGGAGGATGGGGTAAGTTCGGAGAAGCTTTTAAAGAAAAAAAAGGGGGACAAAAGGCGAGGCAGGAGGAGCACTGAAAGTAGTCCGTGGCCATTTTTGTACAAACGTTAATAGATCAGTCAAAAACTAAAATATTTGCTGTTACTCGTAAAGAAATGTCTTTTTTGCTCTAATGGGATGGTCTAGTGCTCGTACAAACTGAACCACAAAGGAAAACGAGATTTGTCATAACGTTTACAGTCTTTTGCAAGCTGGCGACGATTTCGTTACAAGTCTTGCAAGAATTTTATTTATAATTTTACAGTTTTACCAAATTCAATTATTTTGTTTTAATCAAGTGTTTTCTTAAAAACTTATCTTTTTTGTTTAAAATGAAAATATTTTTAATCTGATATTGTTTTATTGAGATTATAAAGATTCGATGTTAAAATGTTACAAGATTAAAATGCAAGTCTTCAAATATTATTGGTAAGGGAAAGTAAAAAAATCGGTCATGGAAAAATACAGAAAGAGTCGGGAAATTTGAAAAAAAAAGTTTTGCGACCAACATAATGTTTCAGTTTCATATTGCAAACAAAATTTAATTAATGTTCTGCATGAAAGTCATCTACTATTCTTATTCGGAAATTCCTTGAAATTGGATTATCTTTGCTCAAGGGAACCTCCTCGATTTCTTCTGTTGTCATCAAACATACCTCGCTATTGTTCATGTTTATTTTTACCCGCTGTTGAGGTCCATACATCATTGTATATATTCCACGAAGAAACGTTTTATTTTCCTGCAATATTGCGAAAACTTCACCATTAGACGTTGATAATACAGCTTGCTCTCCAGTTGGCATTAGTGCAGGGGCACAATATTGTCCTCTTACATAAATCGGTGCATCTCGAGGAAAAGTGTATCTTTGAATTTTAAATCGGCGGTTCGGATTCTTGTGGGGAATAAGCCGAAGTGAACTAAGTTCTTCAATTTTAAATTTACTTAGACGGATAGAAGTGCGACTGGCAGGAGGAGACCTCGACCTGGAACGACGAGAAGAATTTGCAGGAGGATGATACCTATCCGGAGAATCCGGAAAATAGGGTCTGGCAGGAGAAAACTTTTCAGGAGAATAAGAAGGTCTGCCGCGAGGAACACTGGGAATAGGGGCCCCATTAGGTAGACACTCAAAATTTAAACTAAACTCTGCAACAAAAAACAGAGGATTTAATTTAAGATAATATTCAAAAACATAAACATAAATAAGTCAACTAGTGTAACAGACGGAGAAAGAGTTTTCTGGAGTATTCTCTTATACAGATTTAACACTCTTTCTTCTGTTCTCCTGTTTACTCTTTTTTTTTAAATTCTTCTTTTTCCCTCTTTTACTCACTATTTTTCTAATCTGGATCGTCCTATTATTTTGTGTGTGGACCCGCAGGAGTGTACCATATGTACACGCGCACATGTAGTACGAATTAAAAGTTTACAGTTTGAAATAAACTATTATTTCAAAAAGAATGTACGTTAAGTCGCATAAATTTTGATTTGAATATAGCAGGGCTATCCAGAAGGCAGTCTGACTACAATGACTGCCAATGGCAATCTAGAGACTAGGTCAAATAGGCCCTAATAAATCTTGTCGTTCGACTAGTCCATAAACTTTTACGGCAAATTCAAATTTGAATTGAAAGAATTTAATGTATTGTGAATTTAAAAAAAAAATAATCAGACCCTTCGTGTGAATGATGAACCGTAATCACAGTGGGGCAAAATGAAAAAACGATGTTCAAAATAACCCGTAGGTCACAATTCTTCATCGATTTTTAATTTTTTTTTTGAAAAATTTAGCAATAAGTATTTAGGAAATCTGTCGAGGCCGATTTCAAAATTTTTGTTTGTTTAAATTTGTATAGAGCTGCAAACAGCAAAAAAAAAAGTTGATAAACAAATTTTTTTTTTAATTCTCTTCGAAAATTTTTCTTAGTGGCATCAGGCCTTAGGTTTGATGCAAAAGGGTCAGATAAAGAAAAAAAATTGTTGATGTATCAATTTATTTTT
>JAUELO010449393.1:0-13342 GCA_032357855.1 Amphibolips quercusostensackenii | reverse complement strand
AATTTAAGAATATCGAAATTAAATGACTTTAGATTAAAATTTTAACAAAGGACAATTTCAAGTCGTTAAAAATGAAATATTTTGCGGTCATAATTTTAAAAAGTAGATAATTTAAAATTCAGATTACTGAAAATTGTATTATTCCGAAATAAAAGCATTTAAAATTGAATAATTCAAAAGTAAAAGGTTTTAAATTTTTATAAATTTGAATTTCAAACAATTAAAATTTAACAAATTAAAAACTAAAATCAATATTTCAAAGTGAAAGCTTCTAAAATGATAAAAATCTAATTTTTATTAAATAAAAAAAATTATGATTTAACATAGAAATTAATTAGTCAAATTTTTATAAAATCAAAAAATCAATTCACCTTCATTTTTACTGCTAAAAATAAAAGAAAATACATTCTGAACCTATAGAATTAAATTATTCTGAAAAAAGTTTGGAATAAAAAGTAATTTTAAATGAAAAATTAAAAAAAATGTAGACTCCAGAAACTTGAAACTCAAACAAATTCGAACTTCATCTAAAACTAAAAAAAAATTAGTTGCAGAGTCCTGTGATATTTAAACTTTTTGGACTCAAATCCTGAAAAATTTATATTATTTTAAGTAAATTCAATCGTTTGGAAATTAATAATTTTTAAATTGACAATTATACTGTTATAAATTTAACCATTTCAATTATAATCGCAAAATTTATACTACTAAAATTACTTTTAGTTTTAATTATTTTAGAAATCTATCATTTTAAAATTCCTTATTACACTTTTCGCAATTCAACCAGATTAATTTTACACGCAAAATTATAACTTATGGTAGTGAATATTTGAAAATTTAGCGTTTACCACTGAAATTCATGACTTCTGAATTGAAACAATTAATAATTGAAAAAACTATTAAATTGTTCAGTAAAATCTTTTTTTTTAACTGAGTTTAAAATGTGGGATTTTTTGGCACATTCTTTAATAAAAAAGACTTAATATTCAATGCCTAGTTCTAGAATCTGTTCGATTTCAAGGCTTGAATTCGATAAACCATTCCTTGATTTTTCATTGTTTTCAATGTATTTTAGAGTCATTTAATTTAAAATTGTATAATTGACAATTTAAAAATCGTTCATTTCTAAATAAATAAATTTACTCAATAGAAATTTTTAAGGGCTTGAGTACAAAAAAATTTTACATAACATTTCATCGCGACTAGATTTTTTTTAGTTTTTTTAATTTTTCACTTAAAATTAATTCTTATTTTGAACGTTTTTTTTAGAATAATACAATTTTTAAGGCTATTAATTAAAAAATTTTCCATTTGAAGAGTGAAAATAAAGGCGAAGTTATTGTTTTATTTAAGAAAAGTTTGACTAATCAATTTAACGTTAAATCATATTTTTTTTGATTAAATACAAATTTACATTTCTATCATTTCTGAACTTTTATTTTGAAATATTCAATTTTTTTCAATTTCAACTCCTTTCTAATAAGATTGTGTAAATTTAACAATTTTAGTTCGAAAGTATTAAATTTGGAAAGTTTCTGTTTTAAATTTTTAAACTTAAAATCATTTTAAACGCTGTTATTTAAAAATTATACAAGTTCAATTTCTTTCCATTTAATTCAAAATATTGTCCTTTTTAAAATTGTTTTGCATGAGATTGCATGAGATTTTATATATCATAAGAAATTCACCATAGGAAATCACTATACCGAAAAAAATTATATTATAATCAGCATTGGAATAAATAATGCAAGAATATTCAAAGAATTTATGTAAGAAGTAAAGAAACTACAAAGGAATAATTAATATCAGACCACGCCAAAATTTACTATAAATATCTTAGAATCTTTGTAACTTCAACAGAGTTATTTTAAATCGCTTGAAATTTTTTCAATCAACCGAAATCTTTTATAATCCCTAAGAATCACTTAAAATTCAATGAAATTTTAGTTATTTCACAAAATTCACTATAAATATCTTCAAATCTTTAAAACTCCAACAAAATTCTTTTTGATCCTTTTGAAGAAAACCCTTCCAATTTGATATAATTTATTTTCCCGAATTCACTATAAATAGCTTGAGATCTTTGGCCCTTCAACAAAATTCTTTTAAATATCTTCGAATTTTTGAAATCTCTTGAAATCCTATGGCATTGCTGGGAATCCCTTGAAATTTTATGTATTTCGAACTTTATTAGAAATATCTTGAAATCTTTGTAACAATCAATTTCAAAATATATGAATCATTTAGAAGAACTTCAATATAATTTTAATTAAACTTATCTATTGAAATTATCAGAAAAAATTGTATAAGCCCGTATAAATCTTTGAAATTTGAAATTTTGGCATATTTATTAAAATTTTTAAATTTTATTAAATTCCTTGAAATAATATGAAATCATATTAATTTTCTAGGGAATCGCTAGAAATTCCTTCAAATTCAGTTTAATTTAATTTATTTTCTCAAGTTTACTACAAATGTCTTGAATTCTTTAATAGTTCTACAAAGTGCATATAAATTCTTTAAAATTTTTTAAATCTCTTAAAACCCTTTGAAATTCTTCAAAACTTTCGTAAATGTTTGCCAACATTTAAAATCCTCTAAATTCCCAACAAATTTTTTAAAGCTCATTAAAATCCGTAGAAATATGTTCGAATCTCTTGAAAACCTATTCAAAAGCTTTAAGATTCGAGGAAGCTCCTCAAAATTGGTTGAAATCCCATGGAATCCCTCAAAACCTCTAAATATATTTAGAAATCTAAGTGAAGTACATAAATAAATCAATCGTTTTTACTGTCTCTATTTTTTGCATCAGCTCTTCAAATATGTTTACACTATTTTTATGTTTTCTTTTTTTAGAATAATTTCTAATTATTCTTAAAAAAATTATGAGGAATTGATTATAAGAAAATAATTACAGAACTATCCTGAATTTTTTATAATTTTTGTTCGCAAGGACGGATCAAGGTATTGCAAAAGATTGCATGGGAATGTAAAAGATTGTACGGGGTTGCGTAAGATTCCATAAGATTGCAGAGAGAGTGTACACTAGATTGCAGGAGTACTTGAGCCGCTACTTTCTGATTTGGAATCCAAACTTTCAACAACAAAAACATAAAGTGGCTGCTCAAATGTGTTTGAACTATTGAAAGGTTTGGTACTTGTTTTCTACTGCACAATAGGTCTGCATTAGATAATAATCATGAATTCAGTATACCAATGTATGTTAAATAATTAATTTAGTTTAATTAGAAATTGGAGCGGAATATGTTTTAACATATAGCCCAACTCCAAGCATTGCCGCCCCGAGCATTGCCGCTTCTCCCGTTACTCACTCAAGCGCTACTCCCACCTTAGCGTCGCTGGCGACCAATGAATTTTATAGTAAACGCCCTAAGGATTGCCGAGAATAAAACAGCTTAATCTGCAGGTTTTTTTCTGGACAAAATCTTAAAGTCTTTCAGTCAAACAAATTTTTTATTTTGTTATACGTATAAGAAATCAAATATTAGGAAAACTGTTTGTTATTCAAGATTATTTTTAATCCACTATAAAAAAAATGTGCTGTCATATAAAGTCAAATTTATTAACTATGAAGTATTAACGTTTCTTGTACAAATATTCGTGAATATATTGCAAAATCAAAGATAGCGAACTAATCATTTTTTTATTTTACGTTTAGTAAAATATTTAAAGGATTTGCTTGCATATGTTAAAGCATTTTTTTTAAACATATTTTAGCTGAACAGAAATTTTTAAATTCAGGTTTGACGGCAAAAAAAGTTTTTGCTACTTTTTTTTAAATTCCACAATTTCAATTGTGCTTGTCCTGTTGCTCTCAAGCTGTTTTAATGTTAAGAGTGGAACAGCAAATTACATGCACTCTCGGACACTGCATTTTCCTTTTTCGGAAATAACAATTTTCGATGCCAATCATTCTGTTCAATTTCTATCGTGTTAGTTTTTGCAATGTTTTAATTTTATATCAAACAATTTTTATGTGCATAAATGTGCTTTTTCAGATCATAACTGGTTGCTTTGTCATTTTGTCACTTTGTTTACACTTATTTTAAGAATCAAACATAGAAAAAATGGGGGTTTACTAAAGTTGTGGCTCAAATGAAAGTTGGTATCATTTAGAACTTAAGCTCCAATAGAAACCTACAGAGACCCAAAAGCGTTCCATTCGAGCCTACTTGAAAAAAACAACATCAATGCGCATTCACAAGCCAACTGCTTGCAAAGTAGGGCGCACTTATTTGAAATTATGAAAAATGCAATTTTTTCATCTGATGATAATAATAAAACATAATTATGTCATAACATATTCAAGTGGTGAGTGAATGGTTTTTAATATATTCTGAGCATGAGGTAATAAAAAAAAATTAGTACAGAAAATACAAAATATCATGTTATTTCACGTAATCTTTTTTAATTTTTTTTTCAATTATCGTTACTAATTTATGCATTTAAAATTTTGTATAATAATTAAAACAAATAAGCAAATTTTATTACAGGCACAATTTGAAATATTTAACATTTATTTATCGAGAAATTGTACTTCAAATTTTATGAAAGATAAATATTCAATGGAAACTCAGTCAAATTTATTTTAAAACGTACAAAAGTGTATATTTAGTGAAAAAAACTTTTTTTTCTAGCATAGATGTTAAATTTATTTTTTGTAATGAAGCATCGACGCGTTTCGAACTGGTTTTTAATTTTTTTGCATGATGCGAAAAGTACAATAGTTTTTCAATATTATAAGAGACGACTGAAAAATATAAAAAAATAAAATTCCCCACACTATACAATTTCTAAATTAGAAAATTCCATAATGATGAAATTCCCAAAATTATAAAATTGTCAAAATATAAAAATCCCGAATTGGAAAATTCTTGAATGATAAAATTCCCGACAGAAAATTGCCGAATTGGGAAATATCTGAACTAGAAAATTCCCGAACTGAAACAATGAAAAAAATATTTTTTGAAAAGATATTATTTATTTATTGAAAATACAAAAATCAAATATTTTTAACAAAAACTATTTTTTGAATGCTAATAGTTTTTTAAATTGTTCCTCAAATAAAAATAAATATAAATGTATAAAAATTGTATTAAAAAAAATAAATTTTAACACACGTGCAAACAAACTTTGCGGAGTTCAACTTAGCACTGATTTTTCTTTAAGTTCCTTCTTAATTCTTTGTAAATTTAAAATTCCATTTCTGAAAACGTTTTCCGTAATTTTTTTATGCACATTTCCAAAAGAAATTGTTTATCCAGAAATAAAATTCTTTAAATTATTGTTATTTTAAATTAAAACAATAATTTTTTGAAACTTTGGTCATAAAAAAATTTATTTCTTTGATAAAAAACATATGAGTCTTTTATTTTCAATTAATAAATAATATTTATTAAGCAAAGAATTTTTTCATTGATCAAATTCAGAAATTTTATAATTGGAAATTTTTTTAGTTTGAATATTTTATAATTCGACAATATTCTGTCGAAAATTTTCGAACTCATCATTTTTAAAATTCGGCAATTTTATAATTTTGGTAATTTTATTATTAAGGAATTTTTCAACTCGAAAAATGTACAGTTTCGGGAATCTTATTTTTCTAGATTTTTCAATCGTCCTATGAAATCCTTGAAAATTTTTTTTTTTCGCATCTTGAGAAGGAACTGAAAAGCAATTCGAATCGCGTACGTGCTTTATTATAAAAAATAAATTCAACATTTATGCTGGTAATTGACCAAATATATTTCTATTTTTCTTATTTATATTTAATGTCTCTATTTTTTATCAGTTTCTATATGATATTTACCTTGCATCAAATTTAAATTAAAATTTCTTAATGAAAAAATATTCAATATTTCAAATTGTACCTGCTCAGAATATTTCGAAAACTATCCACGTACCAATCGAGCATGTTAAAATATAATAACTGTTAATTAATAATATTAAATAAAAAAATTGTATTTTGAGACATTTCAAATAGGCGCGATAATGACAGCTAATAAAGCGCCTTATGCAACGCATGCGCAGTAGAGCAGAGGGCCCGCATTTGCAGCACTGCCGATGACTCCGGCGAGATGTTTTTTGCATATAAATACGCCTTTATGTTGACCAAACATTTCTACATAACCTGCAAATGATATTTATTTAGTCATTTTTTAAATTTTAATTGCAGTTATATTTAATTTTTTAATTTTCTTCATTAAGTTATGTTCACCCGAGTTCGGTTATATGTGCGCTTCAAAGTAAAAATTATATTAATAATTAAACAAAATTTCAAAGTGAGCAAAGCAAAAAATAGGTTCTGTATAAAAAGGCTCAGTTACAATTGGGATCATTTAGAACCCTAAAAGAGGTATCATTAAAAGCTCATTTATCGTTTTGTGTTCCTTTTCAGAAAGAGGGGTTTACTTTTGTTGCAGCTCTGTTAGAAACAAAAATGGGTTTTAATGGATCCCCCAGTTTTTTATGTGAACATGCCATAGCTGATGTTCGATTTTTATGTTTAACATACCTCTAAACTCAGGTTCATAACCAAGTAATACAATATGAATCATTTTTCACACATGTATGTACACTATGTACATAAAACGATTTCAGATATAGATTTTCAACCTAACCGACGCACGGCAATGATGAGAGTTTGTCAGCTGCATTCTTCTTCTCCACGCATTCGAGCGTGAACGCGCTTAGAGTGGAGGTTTACGGCTTCTTGTAATTATACTCCAAGTTATGTTCAACAACAGTTATTATAAAAAATTCAGACATGAGTCATTTTGATAACTACGTAAATTGTTTCTGCTACTAAATCAAGTGGTTGACATGTAAATGGTAATATTTCTCTAGAAAACTGTTTTAGAAACTTTAATTTAAAAACAAAAAATTATGACTGTCTTCTTTATCTCTATCAGTTTCGTTTATTGTCACATATAATAATTCAGCACGATCAGCGAAAATAAATATTGCATCAAAAACTTTACTAATGAGATCTTGACAACAAGGCCAAAATAAAACAAATATTATCATTTTTCATAGTTTACGAATGTCTGAAGATCATTGCGATCCATGTACCTTACATAAAAAACGAATAAGAAGGTCAGATATTTGGAAACTAGTAGTCTCTTTAGAAGTGTTTAACAGAATTATAAAATATTTTTTAAAAAAATGTTTAATTGTAAATTTAATTGAATAGATAGGCGGTGTTTACAAAAATAAAAATAACAAATAAATACCAAGGCTCTAATTACTGAAACACTGATTAACCAAAAATATATTGATCTTCCTAAAATTAATTTTTATGTATAAGGATTTAGAAAAAATAATTTTTAGGGCCTTCCACGGACAAAGCTTTTTAATGCATTTTATGGGATTCCTGAATATTTTAACAAATTTCAAAAGATTACATAAGTTTTTGACACTATTTTTGATTAAAAGTTTTATTATTTGGATAAAAATCTAATTATTTTGTTAAAGATTTAAATATTCTGTAAAAAGTCATCCTTCTGGTGGAAAATTTACCTTTTTTGTTGAAAATTCATGAATACGGGTTAAAAATTAAACTGTTTTGATAAAAAATTCAATTATATAATTAAAAATTTACTTTTTTCTAAAAAATTATATTTTTGAAGTAAAAATGCAACTGCTTTGTAGAAAATTTGACTTTTTAGCTTAAGAATTTAATAATTTTGTTGACATTTTTCATTCTGAACTGAAAAACTCTTCTGGTTGCAAAATCAATTATTTTGTTAAAAATTATTTTTTTTATGGATTAATTTGATTGTTCGTTATTTTAAACATAATTGCTTGGTTAAAAACCATACTCGTTTTTAGGAAATTCATTTTGTTCATTGTAGATTCATCAGTTTAGTTAAATCTGCATTTATATTATTGCAAAATTTAACGATTTTAATTTTGAATAAAAAATTTTTTTTGTTAGATATTGGTTCAACAATTGTTTTTTTTTCTCTTTGTAATCCGCACAAAAAAATGAAAAAGGTTTAAAATTTAAAAAACGGCGGTGATTTTCCTGAAAAAATTTTAAGTCGATTTTTTCGTAAAGACCCACCTTTATATTTTTTGCCAATTGTTTTTTTTTTGTACTCAGATAAGAAAGATATAGTTATAAGTTTTATGCTGGCTCAGTAACTTTTGTGAACAAAAAAATAATTAAGGTTAAAATTAAAGAATATTTAAAAATATTTCACGATTTGTTAAAAAAAAAAGAAAGAATACACTGATCAACAAAATGTGACCTATTTGCTCGTGGAATGAGACAGGTCATTTTCAGCGTAGAGTTTTTGTGCTGAATCCGAATCTGGCCTCCATTTCTCTGCAGCACGTCAGATTTTCGACATTTTTTGGACCAAATTTTTTTTTGGAAAATTACGAATCAGGAGATAAAATATTGTGAAAATTTTTTTTGATAAAAATCAATATATGATTTCGATGCATTTTTTAATGCCAAATTCAACGACGGGCTTAATTCTGTGATATCTTATACGGTTGCCGAAATAATCTAGAAAAACTGAGGAAAAGCACGAAAAAAAGTAGTTTTAAAGAAACTGCATATCTAGCTAAAACAGTTTTGTTTTCTACTGTTCCAGGTGTCATTTCCTTTGTTTTTTAATGCCAAAGAAATTTAAGAAAAAATTAGGGCTAAGGCTATCACCGTTCGAAAGAAACATGGCAGAGAAGTTGTCTCTTTCTACGGAGTTGCCAATTTGACGGCTTACACGTACTTTAAGCGATGCACTGTACTGCGCCTTCAAAATATCTATTATTCATGTTATTAGCTCTTGTTGAAAAAATAATGATAAATTGCTGCTTGTGATCAGAAACTTTTCCTCTTTCATGCTCGAGGATGTTGAGCATTTGGTTCATCAGTCATGAGATTCCAACAGTAGTCTGCTAAAGCGTTTACACTCCGCTTATCTTTGCACCTCTTCTCGATTGTAGCGATATCTTGATAAATCTTTCACCATGTTCATCACTAACTGCTCCCATAATTTCTGCGAACAATACCAAGTGAGAGTGCATCATGTGAATGTGGCCAAACTTCAACATTGTAATATTTGTCTCGTGCTCTGCTGTGCCAGGTGCATAGAAAGCAACAATGTTTTGTGTAACCAGATTGCAATCCGAGGAGAATTCCTATTACTTTAAAATCACCACAGATAAACCATTCATGTAGCTCGTAATCTATTTTGTTGAGTAAAAGTTTTATGACATCATAGCACTTTTTTATATTGGTGGCATGATCAACGGGTATTGATGGATATTCGTTTTCGCTGTACAAGAGAATAGCTTTCAAACTGTATTTGTTCGAATCAATGAATAAACGCTAATTTTGTGGTTGATATTCATGACCAATGGCATTCATTAGTTCATTTCGCGACTTAACTAAAAAAAGAAAGGTTTAACAGAATGAAAATTGTTACACAAATTTTCAAGTAGTTAAAATATTACGTAAGTATTCTTAAATGATCGATTTATTATTATTTATAGATTAAAAAGTCTCAAAGAGCGTCAACGCGCTGCAATGATACTCATAAGAGTGGCTTGAAGTCATTCGCGCTGAAAATTCAATGTTGATTTTTATTATCTGAAAAATTCTAAGCAATATACTAAAACGCGAAATTATTAATAACATATCATTGCGTTTAAATATTCTTATAGATTTACAAAAAGCTGACTTTTCATAATCTTAAATCAATGAAGAACTTCATAGTCTTTCAGTCACCCCTAATTATTAACAGATTTGGTTCGGATTTAGAGATCATTTTTTTGGTGATTCGAACAAAACTTAAGGTTGAGAGCAATAAAATTTAAAAAGTGAAAAATAAGGGCTATTAGAAGTCGTCCTTTCGACCCATTTTGACCTCCTTCTGCAAACATCACTCGACCTAAGAAAGTTCACGCGCACACCCCATACATTATTTTTTCCGGCATTGATATTAACGGATATAAAAAAGATAGAAATTTTCATATCAGAAGTTACAGAAAATTTACAATATTTTAAATAAAATTTTTCATTCTTCTATAAACACGACTTTTGAATGCCTAAACGAGATTTTTTTTAATTTTTATGCCGAGTAATGACAAAAATATTGTTAAGAATTGGTAAAGACCAGTGGAATATGCTACTAGAATCTCTAATAGCACGAAACGTTCCTGGAATGTTTCGCGGGAACCTTCAGAACGTTTCAGAAATGTTCCCGGAACGTGTGAACTGTCCGCCGCTTAGAAACGCTTAAAAAAATTACCGTTATTGTCATTATCATTAATAAATATCGCATAAGCCGTATGGGATGTTTAGAAGTTTCAAACAAAAATATACCTAATTTTTTCACTTTATATATTTTAGTTTGAAAGATGCTTACAAGCATCTTATAAGCATAATTATATAATTATGCTTTAAATTCTATCTCTAAAGTTTTGTTTACACTCCTTGACACTAATATTTTGGAACAGAACTTAAAAAAAGTACTTTCAAAATTCTAAGAAACGTAAAAACGGATGAATCTTATTCTTTTGTAACACAGTTTCGTTGCAATCATTTCAACTCGAACGTGAGAATACCCAGAATGTTTTACTTTATTAAGATTTAAGAATTTTAAATAAGAATCAAGACCAAATTCAAAATCCTATTTAACGTCTAGTACTCAAGTTATTGTATAGAATCCCTGAAAATACGAAAACAAGAATCCAACGACCTTATTCAGACAACTAACCTAAAATGATCCTATTGTAATTGAAAAAAGAAATTAAAAGAGAGAATTACAACGCGAGCACTATCTAACGTTTGTTGGATTTATTCAACTGGAGCAAAATGGCGATTCCACGTGTCAGTTTTTTTTAGTAAGTGCTTCAAAATGGGTTGTAGTTCCTTCAGGAAAGTTCAGGCTATTTTAGAGAAGATTTATTAGCAAGAACAATGTTTAGTTTTTATTTTTTAATACCAATTCTACGTTCTGCTCCAAATCCCTGTTGTTTCACTTGAAACAGCTTACAAAGTGGCATAGTAGATGCCCTCTTAAAAAAAATATCAACTTGTTTTTTATTTTTTCGATTGCTTATCTGGTCAGGTGGGGGTAAGCGTCACCTACCAGTAAAAGGTAAGGGAAGAACTGGCTTGAAAGCTATCTGGAGTTTTGGAAGGTACTAGTCAGAAGACATATGACTCCAGATGCTTGGGAATCGACCACTTATGTGTGAGAGAGGTCGTGATTGAAGCTTCTGGAGACTAAATTTGTGCTAATCAACACTAAAAATTAAAAGAAATATTGTACTTTATCGTTTACATGCTCAGATATGACTCAGCCCTCTTTTTCCTTAGTTGTCCACCTTGGTACATGTGTTCCAAAAATTTACAGCGGGCACATATATAATGAAGTGTTGTTTTAAATCTCTCTTAAACAGTCATATTTTGGTCTCCAGAATACTACAGCCATTTCGACCCTCGCAGTTGAAATTTCCATTATTTCAATGCCATCATAAGGTTATGAAATTTCAATCCATAGCAGATAACAAATATTTAGTTCCAAAGTATTTAGTACGCATTTTGGAGGTGAAGATCCAAAATTGGCATTAGAATCTTGAAAAAAAAACTGTTGTTATTTTTATCATAGCAATGTTGATGCTTAATTTTTTTTCCTACAGGCCTCAGTGCTACATACTAGAAAAATTACAACATTTTATAAACTTATTTAACTTGGAGTCGAATCTGGAAATATTTTTTATTTTAAAGTTGATTAAAAATCTTCTAAAATTTTGTAATGTTAGTTATTTTGTTGCTTTAGAATGTCTTTTGTTAATGTGTTTCTGTAAAAACTTTAATAAGTAACTGTTGTACCCTGAATATCATAGCCGTATCAACAAAGCTTTTAACAATGCCTATTTTATGTTGGACAGGTTCATTGGATACAAAATCGAAGCTTTTTTCAGAATAAGTTGCTTCCCTAAACCAATTAGTCATAATGAACTGATCGTCTCTGCAGAGTTGTAAATTGAAAAAGCCATTAGATTTGTTGCTTTCGATTTTAAAGATAAATTGTAGTCTACTACGGTAAAACTAAAAATGTGATAATGTCAAATCAATTTCATCTTTAGGATGATTGAGCAAGGTATCCACATAACAAACATACACTATATGTTTGTAATCCAAGTTTCCTATTAAATTCGTTTTAACACCTTAAATAATGATCTCAGTCTAAATTGCGTAGACAGGTGACCGCATGGAAGCGCAGAACGTCTGCCTACGCCCTACAGTATTAGCTGAGAAATTCCAAAGGCAGAGGCGATCAGTGTCTATTGAAGTTCATTAGTCAAATTTGCTCATTGTTACTGATACGATACAACCTTTTATCTATGCCTATGAGAACCATATCTAGAGGTACGTTAGTAAAAAGCAATTAGACATAAAAAAGACACGATATAGCCATTAAAAATTTTAGTTGGACTATTTTCCCATCATTCAATCATTGCACACAATATTTGTTTACATTGAGTAAGAACGTTTCAAATGATTTCTTGTTATAATAATTTTGTTGTTCATAAAATAGATTACATAATAATCAAATAGGGTCGATTTCAAAAGTATCATAGCAAAGAGCTTTTGAAAAGAAATTATTAGCTAATTCTGTAAACGAAAATTAAGCGTATTCGTTGAGAAACAATCAAATACAGAATTTTTGTAATGAATGTCTTTTAAATATTTAACCAATCTTGGCCAATTTGAAAACGTGTTATAGCAAAAAGTCATTGCAGAGACATTTTTAGCTGATTTCGAAATAAAAGTAAGCCTATTTTTTTAAAAATAGACTTAAAAACAGACTTTCTTAGTTGATTCTCTAAAAAGCCATTAAACCTATTTGTTAGAAAATATCAAACTGTGAACTTGTTGATGGGAAGGTGGAGGATTCGTTTCAACAAAACTTAACCTTGTGGATTAACTTATGACAACTTAAAAATAATATCTAGTTTCAGTAGTCAGAGTTACTAATAAATTACACAATCCGACGAATTTTCAAACTAGAAACCAGACCTAACATTTCCGAAGGATTTTCATGTGCTGAATCCGAATCTGAGGATGAAATTGCTCCTATACGTCAGGTTTTCAAGATATCCTAACCTGAGTGTGCAAAAAACACGTTTTTAGCTGCTTTCGAGGTGACGTAACCAAACAAGAAAAATGTCTACGCTAAAGCAAATATGGAATTTGAAAGTTCTAATCTTTCCCTTTCAAACCTACTTAGATTTATTGAGATATCATAATTTTTTACCAAAATATTGCAATTTCAAATTTTTATTTTAGTGTTTTAAC
>JAUELO010449382.1:0-13342 GCA_032357855.1 Amphibolips quercusostensackenii | reverse complement strand
AACCTTTAAAACCAATTCAAAGATAAAATAAAATATATGCAAATACAATTTTAAAAAATGAATGTAGATACTTATTTAACAACATCCCAAACATCAAAAAAATATATAATTATAAGAAAGGTATTTTAAAGGAAAAATAAAATTGAATTATAAAAATAATAGCCAATATTCAATTACAATAATTTGGAGTAAATAATAAATTTGTGTTACTTAATTGAACAACAATTAAAAAATCATCTTCATGTAATCTGATATTTTTCCCAAAATAATTCGCCAATAATAAATTAAACAGTATATTGAAACATTCAAATACTTCTTACATTATGAATATTTCTTTTTTCATTTAAAATTGTATTTATTTTACAAATTTAACTTATTAATAAACTTTTATACTAATTCCAGAAAATTTTGAAACATATGTAAATATAATTTCAAAAATTAAATTTAGATAATCATTTTAAAACATCGCAAACATTATAAAATATTATATAATTGTCATGAAAGTATTTAAAATAAAAAAAACTCTTTCATTATACAAATTATAGCCAATATTTAATAACATAACCTTAAAGTAATTAATAAAGAAGCACTATATTATAATTCTTATTTAAAAATTCTAACAATTGTTACTTTATATTTTTCTTTGAATTCAAGCTTTCATTTCCGAGAATTTTATTTATTAGTAACTTTTTGAACTATTTTCAGAATATGTAAGTTTAGAAAAAATTAATTAATAATTAATTAATCAGCTTACAACATAAAAAGCATTAAGCATCATTTTCATTGAAACATTAGAATAATTTTTGCTTTATATTTTATTTTAATTTTGAAATTGCATTTTTTAACGAACAAGTTCAATTGAAAAAAAGGTTAACTTTCAACTAAGCAGGTTGATATTTCAACAAAAATTATTTCATTTTAATAAGAAAAAGTTGAATCCTCAATCAGAACGAGTTAATTTTTAGTCAAATAGTCGAGTTTTTAACAAAAAAAGATAAATATTTCACGAAAAGGAAAAAAATTTACAACGAAAAATATAATAATTGATATTTCAAACAAAAATAATAAGAATTTTAAATCAAAAACAATTCAAATGAAGCAGAAGCGACAAATTTTCAACGAAATATTTGTATCCTTAACCAAAACAAGTTTATTTTTAGTCAAATAGTACCATTTTTAACAAAAAAATTTTTTATTTTTAATTAAAAACAGTTAAATTTAACCAAAAACGACGAATCTCTAAAAAAATAGTTAAAATCTGAACCAAACCAAGTTAATTTTTAGTCAACTAGTCCAATTTCAAACCGAAAAACAAAAAATTTTTAACAAAAAATTTAATAGTTGATATTCTAACAAAAACAAGTAAACTTGTCAGTCAAACAGTCAAATGTCCAACCAGAAAAATTAAAATTTTCAACAAAAAATATATTTGATATTTCAATCAGAAAAGCTTTTAATCCTAAATTAATAGCAGTTTAATGTAAGCAGAATAGACGAATTTTAACAAAATTGATATATTAACCAAAACAAGTTAATTTTCAGTCAAACGGTCGAATTTTCAACCGAAAAAGATGAATTTTTAATGAAAAATATGATAGCTTAAGCCTCAACTAAAATAAGCTCATTTTTGGCTAAATTGTATAATTTTACCAGATGGATGGATTTTCTACCAAATTATTGAATTTTAGAGCCCGAAAGATAAAATTTATACAAAAAATTTAAATTTTTAATCCGAATATGAATTTTTAAGAAGGAAATTATATTTTACCTATTCAGTTGAATTTCTATAAAAATAATTACTCTTTCGATGTGAAAAATTAATTTAAAAAAAAATTTAGAACTGAAGTTCTACAACAAAAAAGAAAAGAACCAAGAATGTTGAATTGTCAATCAAAAGATCGATTTTTTACCAAAAAGAGAATTTGTAACGAATTATATAAATTTTTTACTAAACAGTTCAAACAAGGCATGTAATGTTATTCCAAATTTTATTTGATTATTTTTTAGATTATATTTTTTTCGTTCCTGAGCATTTTTGAATAAATAGTTAAATTTAAACTGAAAAATATAAATTGTTAAATTTTGGACCAGATCGTTAAACTTTTTAACAAATTGTTGAATTTTCAAATAAAAAAAAAACGAATTTTGTACAAAAACAGTTGAATTTTCAACCCGAGAATATGAATTTTCAACAAAATGTTTCTTTTCATACAATAAGTTAAATTTTCAACAAAATAATTAAATTTTCATTAAAAAAATTACTTTTCAACTAGAATTAAGAGGCAAATAATGTAATAGTTAATATTTCAACGAAAAAGATTTCAATTAAAAATAAAAAACAGTTTGATTTAACCAAAAAAAATGAATTTTTAACAAAATGTTTGAATCCTAGACTAAAGCAGATTAATTTTCAACCCAAAGTTTGCATTTTTAATACAAAAAAAACTTACTTTTCTACAAAAACGTGAATCTGTAACAAAAGCCATATATTTCTAACCAAATATTTGAATTTTTATCGAAAATTTTAAAGAAAATTTTTTTATTTTCGGGCCAAAATACGAATTTTCTACTAAACTGTCGAAGAAAATCTAACTATTTGGTTAAAAATCGAACTTTTTATGGTTGTTGTTTAATTGTGTTTGCTTAAAAATTTGATCATTTAGTTGAAAATTATCTTTTTCGGTTGATTATTTAACTATTTGGATAGAAATTAATTTTTGTTTTTAAAAATGTAAGTATTTGGTTACAGATTTTTTTTTTGTTGAAAATGGACTTTTTTGTTCAAAATTCTTCTTTTTTTTTGCCGAAAATTTTTTTTACCGTATATTTAAGTTATTTGTTGAAAATTAATATTTATTTTAAAAAATCCTTGTGTTTTAATTGTTGAAAAATTTTTTCAAAAATAAATTGAACCTTTTTCATTTAAAATAAAAATATTTTTTTGGTTGAAATATCAACTATTATAATTTTGGTTCGTCAATTCATATATTCTGATTAAAATAACAACTATTATAATTTTGCTTGAGAATTCATCTTTTATGTAGAAAAATTCAACCGTTTATTTGAAAATACAGCTGTTTCATGGAAAAAAAATTGACAACATTTTTTAAAAAATAAAAAATTTCTCGGCTTGTTTGAAAATTCAAGTATTTCATGCATTTTTGTTGTTGTTGCTAAAAATTAATGTCTTTACCGAAAAATTGAATTATTTCATTTTTGGTTGGAATTAAATCGTTTTTAAATTGAAATTAAACTATTTCGTTATAAATTCATGTTGTAGATAATTTTTGTTCAATAGATCTGTTCGTTAAAAATACAACTTTTTAATTGCAAATTCTACTACTTGGTAGAATGTTGAACTAGTTTGTTAAAAATTAATTTTTTTGGTTGAAGATTAATTTTTTTAACTTTTGAATCAAAAAATTTTTTTTAAATTTTTATTCAAAATTAAATTTAACAAAAAAATTTTTTTTTAATTAAGAAAATTTTTTTTTTTATTAATTTTGAATTAAATTTTTGAAATGTGAATTTTTTTGCTGTTCTTTGACAGCTTTTTAGTCAGAAGGAAAACAATTTTTTAGTTGATATATCAACAATTAGAATTTTTGTTGAGAATTTATCTTTCTTGGCTGAAAATTCAACTACTTATTGTTGTTAAGAGTTGATCTCTTTAGTTAGAAATTCAATTATTTTTTCAAGATTTTATTTTTGCAAACTCATTCCTTTTAGTAGAAATGTAATCATTTTGATTTAAAATACAACTGTTTCTCTAAAAATGAATTTTTTTCTGTTCAACTATTCGGATGGAAAATAATTTCTTTTTGTAATTCAACTATTTTCTCATTTTGACAATTTTTTAAAAAAATATTGCAAAAATACTTGAAATTAAATTTTTTTAAAGTTTGAATAAAATCTAACATAACAAAATTTGTTCAATAGATGCGTATTTACAACATTGTGTTTTGTCGTTACGCGGAACGAGCGAAAGTAGGTTGACGTATCGAGTGTCTGATCGGACATTCTGTTACTACTTAAATTATCCTCCTTTCAGTAGTTATGTCCGTCCTTATCAGACACTGTATACAGCATTCATTTTCAAACCAGTTGACATTTTTCATCGATCTTGATGTAACAAAATTCTATATTATTATTATTATTATTTATTTTCCCATTGTATGATTTTCCATTAAAAATATATTTAGTGTGGATAATAATTGATAACGTGGACGTTAACGATAATGGTGAGTTGCGTTTTCATTGACGCAGGTGGTCGTTAAGGTCGTTATGTTATTGTCAGCCATGACAATTTATTGATATGAAAATAGAATGAATCGATGTAATCTTAGTAAAATTTGAACTTCTTTGCTGATTCTTGTTTGGTTAAAAATTACATTTTTTTAATAAATATTTAATTATTTTTCTGAAAATGCAACTATTTTGTTAAAAAGTAATCTTTTTTGTCCAAAAACTATATTGTTTAAAATTTATTTAAATTTTGGTTAAAAATTATTGTTTTTTAACCTTAAATTTATCTTTTTCATTCTTGGTTGACAATTTAAATTTAAATTTGTTTTAATGTTAAACTCCTATTTTGAATTTTTTTTTTTTTGTAAAATAATTTTTGAAACTTAAAATACAAGTATTTTTATTTTTAGTTGAAAAAATGACATTTTTTAGTTAAAAATTTAACTATTTTGCTGAAAATCAAACTAATTTTGTTTAAAACCTAATTCTTTTTGGTTGGAAAGTCTACTATTATATTCCTGTTTAAGAATTCATCATTTTTTATTAAAAATTTTATTATTCGGTTGAAAATTAAAGCATTTGACATAAAGTGCAACTATTTTCTAAAAATTATTATTTTTGGTTAGATATTTTAATTCTTAAAAATTCGTATTTTATGTTAAATCTAACTGCTTTTTATTTCAAATTGAAATCTTTTTTGGTTAAAAATTTACATATTTGGTTGAAAATTAACTTCTTCGTTGAAAATTCATATTCGCAGGTCGAAATTTCAACTGTATTGATGGAAATTCGCCTTTTAAGTTTTAAAATTCATTTTGTTTGACCATTTAACTGCTTTGTTAAAATTTTTTTTTTTAAGATTCATCATATTAGTGAAAAATTTAACTGTTTTGTTGAGAATTTGTTTTTTCTCAGGAATATTAACTATTTAATTCGTAGGTAAAAATTGATCTTTTTTAATTCAAAATTCAACTATTTGTTTGAAAATTTTATTTTTCTAGTTCAAACTTCATCTTTTGGTTTGAAAATTTATCTTTTTTATTTGAAAATTCAACCATTTAATTATAAATTCGTATATTTTGTTGAACGTTTGTCTTTTGTTGGTATAATGTTGATCTTTATCGTTGAAAATATATATTTTTGGTAGAAAATTAAACTCCTTAGTTGAGAGTTGAATTTTTTTTTAAATTAATTTTTTTGTTCAAATTTGTGTTTTTTAGTTGAAGATTCAACTATATTACCAAAAATTCATCTTTTTGAACTGATTAATTTCACTGTTGTTTAAAAGTGAATTTTTTGAAAATTCGTCTTTTTGGTTTAAAAATCAACCCTTTTCTAGAAAAAAAAAATCGAAAATATATCTATGCAATAGCTAAATTTTTCAAGAAAAAATAACGTTTTACCAGAATCGTTACAGTTTTAGGGAAATAATTAAATTTTTTGAGCGAAATAGTACAATTTTTAACTAAACTATATAAAATCGGTTTTATTTTAAAAATTCTTATTTTTAAGCAAAATTTTTCAATTTTGACGTATAACATATTTCAGATTTGAAATTAATTTAAAACGTGAAAAGATTTATAAAAAATTAAAAACAAAACATAGGTTTTTGTCCATTTCCAAATAAAATTTAGAAGGTTTTAAAGTGTTTAGAAAAATTTCTCGGAAATTTCGAAAAGATTACAAAATAACTAAAAGCATAAAAAGATATCAAAAAATCTAAACCAAAAAGTAGATTTTTAAAAATTTTGAACACAAACTTTAGAAACTTTTTGAGCGCGTTGAAATGTTTTGAATAAATAAAAAAATCTATTAAGATTCTCAGGAAAATTCAAAATGATTTTTCATTTTAAAAAATTAGTTTTAAGAGCATATTTAAAAAGATTTTAAAAGATTTTCAAAATTGTTAACAAAAAGTAAGCTGGAAGATTTTAAGACAATTTTTTAATTCTGTAGGATTTATTGAAAGTTTAGAAAAAATCGAATCGTTTTAAAAGACATTTAAAAGTTTAAAAAAAATTTTGTTAATAACTTAAAATTTGGAAAAGTTCGTAGATTTGTTAAGATTTTGAAATAAGATTTCGAATTAAAAAACATAATTTTAGAAAAATATTCAAAAATATTTGAGAAAAAATGTCAACGTTTATAAAAATTAAACAATTATTAATTTTTAACAAAAAAAAAAAAAAATAATAATTCAACCTTTAATTTAAAATCTGTGTATCCTGAAAAATTGTAATTCTTTAATTTTTAATGTTTATAATTTAAAAGTGCTTGAAATTATACAATTTCGGAAAAAAGAATTTTTTGATTCATTTTTCAATTTAGTATACCTTCATGTGATAACAATAGCGAAATTAGCAAATACTGCGATGATATTTTGTATGGATTGAACAACTCGTATTTAAAACCAATTCAATGAAACGCTGAGAAATTTTAAATGCAAATAAATTTCAGTTATAATTTATGTGCATATTTTGTATATAATTCGTCGAGATAACAATATAAAGAATAATGTATAAATAAAAAAAGACCGAAGGCAGTAGCTGCGAGGTGATTTTCGACACATCGAGATTTCGAATGTTAAGCACGGACGACCGCGGTAAGCGTTCCGGATATGTGACCGTTCGGAATTGTCGCTTGGTCGTATTTTTACTGCGTTTAAATACTTTTGAGCGGAAAGCTAATAAAGAAATAAATAGTGAGAGTTAGAACCAGGTAAATTTATAAAAATAATTATTTCAGTTGTAGATTCATAATTTTAGTTAAAAATTGATCCAAGTGGAAAAAAATCAAACTATGTTTGTTTAAAATGTAATTATTTTTTCTGGGAGGTCAAATATTATATTTTTGATTTGAAATTTATAATTTCTTTATTAAGAATTGTATTATGTAATTGAAAATTGACTTAATTTGTATAAAATGCAATAGTTTTCTAAGAAAATGATTATTTTTGATTAAATATTTTAACTTTTGAAAATTCGTCTTTTTTGGTTAAATTTAACTGCTTTTGATTTAAAATTAATTTTTTTTTGTTAGAATACCAACAATTATATTTTTTGTCAAAATTTTTTATTTTTTGTTTAACGATTTATCATTTTGGTTGAAAATAATGTATTTAGTTGAGCATTTAACTACTTCTTTAAAAATTAATTTTTTTGGTTGAAGATTTATCATTTAAGTTGAAAATTTAACGATTTTGTTAAGAATTTGTTTTTTCATCTGAAAATTCAACTATGTTGTTTAAAATAAATCTTTCTTGTTTAAAAATTCATGTTTTTTGTTTTATTCAACTGGTTGAAAATTCGTTTTTTGGTAAAAAATTTATCTTATATGATAGAAGAGGCATTTTTCTTATTTGAAAATTAACTTCATTGTGTTGAAAATACAACTTTTTTCTAAAATATATTATCTATTTTTGTTGAATTTTATTCTTCTTGATTGAAAGATAAACTTTTTGGTTAAAAATTCATCTCTGTGGGTGAATATTAATTTTTTTTTGTAAAAAATTAATTTTTCTACTATAAATGTAAGTATAAGTCAAAGATTTATCATTTTTGTTGATAATTCATACTTTTGTGCTCAAAATTCAATTTTTTTATAGAAATTCCATCTTTTTTGCCTAAAAAGTCAACAAATCGGTAGAGAATACAATTTTTTGTTTAAAATTTAGATTTTTAGTTAAATATTGAACTGCTTTAGTAGAAAATTAAATTATCTTGTTAAAAGCTAAACTATTAATTTAAAAGTTTGATTCTTTCGTTAGAAAATTGTTTATTTTGTTTAAAATTATTTTCTTTATCTAACTAGTTATCTATTTTATGTTTTGTTGAAATTTTTTTCTTTTTAAATTTAAATTCAACTTTTTGTTAAAAAATTGATCTATTCTATTAAAAATTCATATTTTTAATTCAAAATTT
Organism: Amphibolips quercusostensackenii; assembly: GCA_032357855.1. NCBI lineage: Eukaryota > Metazoa > Arthropoda > Insecta > Hymenoptera > Cynipidae > Amphibolips > Amphibolips quercusostensackenii. The sequence goes on along the minus strand of JAUELO010449382.1, from coordinate 5,177 downwards.
AAGTACTTTGGTACAGAATTAAATTATCTAGTTAAAAGTTGAACTATTTTTTAAAAAGTTTAGTGATTTTCTTGGAAAATCGTTTTTTGGTAAAATTGTTTTTATTTGAAAAGTTATCTATTTTCTTTTTCGTTGAATTTTTTTTTTTTTTCAATTACAGAATTAAATATATGTTCAAAAATTCATGTATTTTGTTGAAAATTTGTATGTTTAGGTACAAAATTAATCTTTATTGTTGAAAATTTATATTTTTGGTTAGAAATTCAGATACTTTGATAAAAAATTAATTTCTCAACTTTAAAGTTCAACTATTTATTCCAAAATTTAATTATTTTGTTGGGCAATCGTTCTTTTGTTGTTTTTGAAAACTAATGTGTTGGCATTTAAAAAGTTACATATTTTATTTTCAATTTAAATTTTTTTCTTTTTAGTTCAAAATTTAACTATTTGGTGAAGAATTCATGTATTTTGTCTGGAATTTTTTTTTTTAGGTTTCAAATATCTAGTTAAAAACTTGTCTTTTGTAATCCGAATAACTGATAGTTCACTTTTATGTTGGAAATTAATTTTTTTAAATAAAAATTTTACTGTTCAATTTTTGGTTAAATATGTATCTTTTTCAGTTAAAAATTGATCTTTTGGTTAGAAAACTTAAATATTTTGTTAAAAATTCGTTTTTTTCTAACAAAAATTATTTTTTTAACGGAAAATTTATCTATTTAATTTTTGGTTGAATATGTATATTTTCTAGTAGAAAATTAATCTCTTAGTTCAAAAACTTTAATATTTTGTTCATTTATTGATAAATTAATTAAAAAAATTCATTTCTTTGAAAAATTAATTTTTTTCCTGAAAATTTAACTCTCCCAATTTTTCATACAAATTGTTTTTTGTTGGAAATTCATCTTTTTTTGGTAGAAAATTAATCCTCTTGCTTTAAAATTCGTCTTTTTTGCTTAAAATTAATCTGTTTAGGTGAAAATTCAATAACATATTTGGTTAAAAATTAAATTGTTAGAAAGAAATTTCATTATTGCTTTAGAAATTTAGCTTTTTGTTTAAAAATAATATTTTGTGTGAAATTCGTTTTTTTGGTTTGAATATCAAATATTATATTAATCGTTAAAAATTCATCTTCTTGTTAAAAATTAAATGTTTTTATGTTCTTTTTTATATAATTCGACTATTTGATTTATATTTATCTTTTTTGCTGAAAATTTGACTCTTTTTTAACGTTGTTGTTAAATGTTAACAACAAAAATTGTTTAAACAATTTATAATTGTAAGTAATAATATTATTACTAAATAATGCTAGAACTTGCGTTTTCTTTTAGAAATTTTAACTCTTTGTCCATTTTTCACCTGAAGTTAGTCAATATTTAATTAATTTTAGCAAAAATAATTGTTCAAACAAATTATTATTGCGACTTTTTCTGGAATTTAAAATTTTGCGTTTTTATTTATGAACAAATAATAAATAAAAATTAAAGGAAATCATATTTTAAACAATCTCTTCCTTTTTTGTAAATATATTTTTCTGAAATAATACAAATATTTGAAATATTCTTTAAATTTTCTATATGGATCATATTAAATATAAATTTTTCTTCGAAAAGTTACTAAGAGCCTCTTGCTAAGATAATTTTAATATTTACTATTTGTTTCTTTCTAAAAAGTCAAAGAAAAGCTCAAAATTTCAGAAAAAATCGGTAACTTTCTATCATCACTACAAGAGAAGAAAAATATTAACCATAATAAATTGTTTAAATAATTATATTTATAAACTCGCATTAATTATTAACCCACTAAGTGGAAAGTAGATAAAAAGTTTAAGAGTTAAAAAAACGCAACTTTTTAGCAATTATCTAAGAGAAGATAGTTATAAACAACAATAAATTGTTTAAAAAATTATGTTTTTTAATTGGTATTATTTATTAATTTGGCTAACTGAAAAGTAGGTAAAAAGATAAAAATTTCAGAAGAACCGCAATTATCGGGCACTGATAAAGAAGAAGATAGTTATAAATAATAATAATTTGTTAAGATAATTATATTTATGAATTAAATTAATTGTACACTCACTCTAAGCAAGAAGTGGAAAAACAGTTAAAGATTTAGGAAATAAAAGCAACTTTCTAGCATTATTCAAATTGAATATTACTAAACATTGTAATTAATTACCTAAACAATTAATTTTTTTTTAACTTTAATTAATTATTTGCCTCATTCTGATTAAAAATTGGAAAAAAGTGTAGAATTTGTAAAAAAAAATTGAATAGTTTAATTTTTAATAAAAAAAATTAATTTCCAACAAAAAAAACAATGATCAGCCAGTCGGATTTAACAGAAAAGACGAATTTTTAACTTAATATTCAATACCTCAACCAAAGGGACAGATTTTCAAAAACAAAAATTAATTTCGTACACAAACAGACAAATTTTCAACAAAATACGTTTTATATCAAATAGTTAAATTTAAAATTCAAAGAAAGAATTTTAAACTAAAAATAAAATAAACTACTTCTTATGAAAAAAAGATTTTCTAATAAAATAATTAAATTTTTAAATAAATAGTTTAATTTATAACTAAATAACTTAACATTCTACCAATGTACTTAAATTTACAACCAAAAATGTAAGTTGTCAATGAAAAAGTTGATTCTATGCCAAATTTTCAACTTTTTAAAAGAAAAAGATCAATTTTCATTTAAAAAATAAAATTTCCGACCCAAAGATATAAATTTTCTAAAAAATATATGTATAATTTTTGTCTCAGCTAGATGAATTTTTTAAAATATACATAAATTTTTTACCAAATAGTTGAATTTTAAGAAAAAAAATTGAACTAAAAATAAAATATGTAATTTTTTACATAAAAAAACTAATTTTCAACAACATTAAAAAAACGATTTTCCAAAAATTTAATTGAACTAATTGATGACTAAATGGTAAATCTTTTATAAGAAAATGAATTTTTAAAAGAGAAAATTTTACAGTTAAAAAAATTAATTTTTGACCAAAAGAAAAAAAATTAATATTCACAAATTATAATTATAAAATTATAATTATAAAATTATTAAAAATATTAACAAATGGATTATTCACGCATTTTTTTACAGATAAATTGTTTTTTTTCTATGTACATTTTTTAAATAAGGAAATAATTTTAGCGAAATTTATAATTTTTAAATTAATCTTATAAATTTTTCAAACAAATTTTATAAACAAATGCATTATTCAGGCATTTATTGGCAAAAAATACGTTTTTTTTAATGCCAGTCCTTTTAGTTGGGAACTTTATGACAATTTCAGCAATATTCACAATAATTTAAATAATTTTATAATTTTTCAAACAACTTTAATAAGCAAATGCATTAATCAGGTATTTTTTGACAGAAAAATTCATTTTTTTGATATCTTTTTTTTTTAAGAGAAACTTTATAATAATCTTAGTCAAATTCCTAATTTGTTAATTAAGCTTATGATTTTTTATAACAAATTTAATAAACTGATGCATTTTTCAAGCATTTTCCGACAGAAAAATTTGTTTTGTTTTCATGTCAACCATTTAAATGGTAACTCCATGATAATTTCAGAAAAATTCATAATTATTTGATCAATAAAATTTTTTTTAATTAAGTAAACAAATTCATCATTTGGTCATCTGTCATAGAGAAATTTGTTTTAAAAATTAAAGAATGAATAAAAAAATTATGAATTTTGCTAAAATTATCTCAGAGTTCCTAATTAGTAAAGTTGTCATAAGAAAAAACAAATTTTTCTGTCGACAAATGCCTGAATAATGTATTTGTTTATTAAATTTGCTTAAGAAAATCATAAGATTAATTGACAAATTATGAAACCAACTGAAATTATTATAAAATTCCTAATTTGACAAATTTCCATAAAAAAAAATTTTTCTGTCTGAACAATACTTTTTCTTATAAAATTTTTTTATAATATCAACACTAATAATCTCAGGAAGAAATTTCTCAATTATTATATTGTTTTTATTTAAATTTTTTGCAATTTAACTTGAAAAAAATTATGGAAAATCGTAAAAAACATACTTTCAACAAATAATTTATTAAAAAAAATTTTTTTTGTTAATTATATAATATTGAAATATCTTAAAATAATGTTACTCTATAAAATTTAGGCATCAAATAGAAAAATGGACATTTTTTGTCATATTTGTTTATTTATAAAAAAATTAAAAGCTCCATTTTAAAATCAGGCTACACAACTTTCTGACAAATCTTATTAGCTGTTTTTTCAGATTTTTTTGTCTAAATCAGAAATTTATGGGCTGTGGGTTATTTTAAACCAAAAAAGTCATTTGTTTCCACTGTGCGGCGCACAGTGGGCTATTTTGCAAATTTGACATCAAAAACCTTATATCTCTGGAAAGAATTGACCAAAATTAATGTTCTTTGAACCAAATTAAAGCCTATTAAATGCACGACAAGGAAAAATTACAAAGAAAAGTTTTCCTGAATTTTGCAACCTAGAAAATGCGGGAAAAGGCCGTCATTTTTTGACGAAAATTACAAAACGGTACTAGAGCTACACAAAAATGTGTAGTTTAGTGCAAGACATATTTTATAGGTTTTATGGACTCTACGTTATCTTGAACAAAAAAAGTCATTTTTTCCTACTGTGAGCCGCCTCTAAATATCATTTTTTTAATTGATTCATTTTCGTGTTTATTCGAATAAATTTTCGGGCAATATGCATGAAAATAAAATAATAAAAAAATTTAGACGACTCTATTACTCAATAAATGACCGAAGTAGATGTTGATGTCTAAATCGGAACACCTGATTGTCCGGGAGCCGTCTATAAATTCGGATCTTAATCGAGGAGGGGGAGGGGGGTAAGAGAGACAAATCTTAACTGAAATCTCATAAAAGGCGCGTAAGAGCGACAAAGATGGTAATAAAGCACTCTTAGCGCCGCATTATGTCTGTAAATGTACGTGGTTCCCGCATGAGTAGACACCCGGATAGTATGCATTCTAGGTATTTAGCGTATGTATGACATGCTCTGCACTTATCGCTAGAAACTTCTTTACCTAAAATGCGGTTACGGAATACTAAGGTGGAAATGACACCGTCCTGGCATGCAAAAATGAAACCCTCTCTACCTGAATTTAGCCCTGACGATCTGAGGAAAGC
>JAUELO010449371.1:0-13343 GCA_032357855.1 Amphibolips quercusostensackenii | reverse complement strand
CATCAAATATTGCTGATGTCAATGTCTCGATGTACTGAGGGTGGATGATATTAGTAACATGGTGTATCAGCTTTCTGGTTCTATTTTCTTTCTAATAATGAGCCAATCGACCCAATTTGCACCTTACTTTGCTGAAATACATATCCAACCTGATCTTTCATGGTGGATCTCGATCCCTTCCTGGGTCAAAAACTGCATTCGTAGGCTTAGTTCTGCGGCCTGAAGTTCTAACGGCTACCACAGCTGCACAATACACAAGAGCTTGCACCTCTCACGCAATTAGTGCTGCGATCAAATGCATATGTAAAACCTTGCTGTTCAGGTGTCTCATTAGAGCGTGCAGATCGTTTGTGATGTTTATCTTGGGCAGAGAATGCCTTTGTGTTGGTTTTGCATGTCTAAACTGTAGTGAAGCATAACCAAAGTTCCTTCCAAGGTGCTTCATCAATAGGAAGTTGCTCTTCCACTACCATCTTGATGGCAGCTATTTTAACATCCTAAACCAATCTGTTTACATATATCTAGCGTTTTTGGTCTGTTAGATTCTGTTCACTTATTCTTGTTTCTAACTCTGGGTGCTTAATTAAGAAGAGACAATGGTGTTCTCTCCTAATACTTTGCCCACTTTTCTCTGCTAAAAAATAAGGGTGCATCACATCTCTGTTCATATGTTATGTCCACTTTAATCGCTTTCTTGATTGATAAGCCTTTTTTTCGGCCTCTGGTTGAATTAGGCTATATGCCTCTGGAAGGTGTAGTGGTGCTGGATCATCATTAGGTTGCGCAAGAACATCAATTGCTGCTGTTTTATCTCTCGCTACAGCTTTCTGTAGCTGATGCTTATCACCGACGTTTTTCCACGCTAAATCAGCCTGTTGTTTAATCTCCATTGCTCGGTCTTCTGAGATAAGTAGATTATTCCTGATGTCCTTCACCTTTGCAATAAGTTTTCTTAGTAAGACTTCCTTCATACAGGGTGTCCAAAAAGTACCGAAACACGTAAATAATTTTCCAGGTAAAATATTTTTTCAAAAAGCCAAGGTTATTCTTGTAGGAAATTTTAACGAGGAATGTAGTGTTCACCTCAAATTTGACCCTCAGGTTGATCTTCAAAATTATTTCAAGGTTAATTTTTTTTTAATGGGAACCCCTATTTTTGACAAAGGCAATCGAAAGAGCGGGAAATTTTACGTCCAAACATGTACTCAGGTCATGGGTCAAGGATGACCTTCAATCCATTTAAAAAAACAACGTTAACATTGAAATAACCTTGAAGGACAAGATCAAGGTTAAATTCAAAGTCACCACAGGTGTTGTTACTTGGAGGACACCCTGTATACCTAAACAGGACCAAAGACTAATTTCACTTTTTAGTTACTTTTACCGTTAGCCACCTGGCGGCAAAACCTTCAGTTTGACGTGGATGGATATAGGATAAGATGTGATAGAGAAAAAGGTATTGAAAAAGATAGACGTGAATTTAGGCTGACAAAAAGATAAAAAAAGATAGACGTTGATAAATGCAGGATACGATGATATAGAGAAGAGGAGACTTAAAAGTATAGACGAAAATTTAAATTGAGAAAAAAATAGTATAAGATTGACGTTGATAGATGTACAATACAATGAGATTAAAAAAAGATAGACGGGAATTACGATTGACAAAGAGATTGAAAAAGATAGATGTTGATAGACGTTAAATGAGCTGAGATATAGAAAAGGAGATTGAAAAAGATAGAAGTTAATTTAGATTAAAGAAGAGACAGAAAAAGATAGAATTTGATAGACGTAGGATAGGATAAGATAAGGAAGAGGAGATTAAAAAAGATAGAGGAAAATTTAGAATAACAGAGATATAGTAAAAGACTGACGCTGATAGACAAAGAATAGGATGAGATTGAGAAGAGAAGATTGAAAAGATAAACGTTGATAGATAAAAGATAGAGTGAGAAAGAGAAGAGGGACGGAAAAAAAGATGAGCGTGAACTTAGATTAACAAAGTGATAGAAAAATATAGACGTTGATAAACGTAGGATAGAATGAGATATAGAAGAGAAGATTGAAAGATAGTCGGGAATGCAGATTGACAAAGAGACAGAGTGAGATAGAGAAGAGGGGATTCAAAAAGATAGGCTTAAATTTAGATTGATGAAGAGATAGAAAAAAATGGGTGTTGATAAACGTAGCATAGGATGAGATATAGAAGAGAAGATTGAAAAAGATAGTCGGGAATTCAGATTGACAAAGAGGCAGGATGAGATAGAGAAGAGGGGATTCAAAAAGATAGGCTTAAATTTGAATTGATAAAGAGATAGAAAAAGATGGACGCTGAAAGACGTAGAGTCCGATAAAATAGAGAAGAGGAGACTAAAAAAAATAGACGTGAATTGATATTGACAGAGATACAGTAAAAGATTGACGTGGATAGATAAAGAAAAGGCTGAGATAGAAAGAGGGGATTGAAAAATCTAGACGGTAATATGTGCAGAATAGGATGAGATAGAAAAAGATAGACTAGAATTAAAATTGAAGGAAATGGAAAAAGCTAGATGTGGCTAGATGAAGGATAGGATGGAATAAAGAAGAGGGTATTGAAAAGATAAACGTTGATAGATGTAGCTTGTGAAAAGATGGAGAAGAAATTAAGAAAGATCGATACGAATTTAGATTAATAGAGATATAGTAAAAGTTTGACGTGCACAGATGAAGAATAGGATGAGATACAAAACAGAGGACTGAATAGGATAGACATTGATAGATGAAGGGTAGAGTGAGTCAGAGAAGAAGAGCTGAAAAAAGACAGTCAGGAACTAAGATCAACAAAAATATAGAAAGAGCTAGTCATTCATAGACATAGGCTGGGATGCGATAGAAGAAGAAATTTTTAAAAAACAGACGGTAATTCAGATTGACAAAGAGATAGAAAAAGATAGGTATGAATAGGCAAAGGATAGGATGAGAGAGAGAAGAGGATATCAAAAAGGTAGACGTGAATCCAGATTGACAAAGAGATTGGATGAGATAAAGAAGAGAGGATTCAAAAAGAATGGCGTAAATTGAGATTGATAAAGAGATAGAAGAAGGTGGACGTTGAAAGATGTAGGGTATGATGAGATAGAGAGAAGGGAACTAAAAAGAATAGATGTGAATTAAGATTGACAATGATACAGTGAAAGATTGACGTAGATAGATAAAAAATAGGATGAGATAGAGAAGAGAAGATTGAAAAGATAAACGTTGATAGATGAAGGATAGAGTGAAAAAGAAAAGAGGGACTGAAAAAAGAATAAGCGTGAACTTAAATTAACGAAGAGATAGGAAAAAATATACGTTGATAGATGTAAGATAGGATAAGATACAGAAGAGGAGATTGAAAAAGACAGTCGGGAATTCGAATTAACAAAGAGATAGGATGAGATAGAGAAGAGGAGACTAACAAGCATAGACGTGAATTGAGATTAACAGAGATACAGTAAAAGTTTGACGTGCATAGATAAAGAATAGGATGAGATAAAAAAGAGAGGATTGAATAGGATAGACATTGATAGATGAAGGGTAGGGTGAGACAGAGAAGAAGGGCTGAAAAAAGACAGTAAGGAACTAGCTAGTCATTGCTAGACATAGGCTAGGATACAATAGAAAAGGAAAATTTTGAAAAACAGACAGAATTTAGATTGACAAAGAGATAGAAAAAGATGGGTATGAATAGGCAAAGGATAGGATGAGAGAGAGAGAGAGAGAGAAGAGGATATTCAAAAGTTAAACGTGAATTTAGATTGACAAAGAGATAGGATGTGATAGAGAAGAGGGGATTTAAAAAGATAGGCTTAAATTTAGATTAATAGAGAGATAGAAGAAGGTGGACGTTGAAAGATGTAGGGTATGATAAGATAGAGAAGAGGGAACTGAAAAGAATAGACGTGAATTAAGATTGACAGGGATACAGTAGAAGAGTGACGTAGATAGATAAAAAATAGGATGAGATAGGAAAGAGAGGATTGAAAAAATAAACGTTGATAGATGAAGGATAGAGTGAAAAAGAGAAAAGGGACTGAAAAAAAGATAAGCCTGAACTTAGATTAACAAAGAGATAGGAAAAGATATACGTTAATAGACGTAGGATAGGATAGGATACAGAAGAGAAGATTGAAAAAGACAGTCGGGAATTCAAATAAAGAAAGATATATGATGAGATAGAGAAGAGGGGATTAAAAAAGGTAGATGTACATTTAAATTGATAAAGAGATAGAAAAAGATGGACGCTGAAAAACGTAGGGTACGATGAGATAGAGGAAAGGAGACTAAAAAAAATAGACGTGAATTAGGATTGCCAGAGATACAGTGAAAGATTAACGTGTATATATAAAGAATAGGCTGAGATAGAGAAGAAGAGACTGAAAAATATAGACGTTAATAGATGCAGCATAGGATGAGAGAGGAAAAGATAGACTGGAATTGAGATTGAAGGAGATGGAAAAAGCTAGACGTGGTTAGACAAAGGATAGGATGAAATAGAGAAGAGGGTATTGGAAAAGAGAAACGTTGATAGATGTAGCTTGTAAGAAGATAGAGAAAAAATTAAGAAAGATAGATGGGAATTTAGATTGATAGAGAGATGGAAAAATATTGACGTGGATAGGTAAAGAATTGTATAAGATATAAAAGAGGATAGTGAAACATATAGACGTAAATTTTGATTGACAAAGTGATAGAAAAAAGATAAACGTTGAAAGATGTAGAATTCGATGAGATAGAGAAGAGGAGACTAAAAAAGATAGACGTGAATTCAGATTGACAGAGGTATAGCAAAAGGTTGACTTGGATATATAAAGAATAGGATGAGATAGAAAAGAGAGGATTGGATAGGATAGACATTGATAGATGAAGGGTAGGGTGAGACAGAGAAAAGGAGCTGAAAAATGACAGTCAGGAACTGAGATTAACAAAAGGTATGAAAGAGCTAGATATTTATAGACATAGACTGGGATGCGATATAGAAGAGGAAATTAAAAAAAAAAAAACAGACGAGAATTCAGATTGACAAAGAGATAGAAAAAGATAGGTATGAATAGGCCAAGGATAGGATGAGAGAGAGAGAAGAGGGTATTAAAAAGGTAGACGTGAATTTAGATTGACAAAAAGATAGAAAAATATAGATGCTGAAAGACGTAGGGTACGATGGGATAGAATGAAGGAGACTAAAAAAGGTGGACGCGAATATGCATTCTCAAAGAGATAGTAAAAAATTGACGTGGATAGATAAAGAATAGGATAAGATAGCAAAGAGAGGATTAGGAAAAAAAGACGTCAATGGATAAAAGATGGGGTGAGATAAAGATAAGGCGATTGAAAAAGATAGACGAAGAGTTAGATCAATCAAGAGGTATAAAAATATTGACATGGATTGATAAAGGATAGAATAAGATAGAGAAGAAGGTATTGCAAAAGATAGACGTGAATATAAATTGACAGAGATAGTAAAAGATTGACGTGGATAGATATATAATAAGAAGAGATAGAGAAGTGAGGATTAGGAAAGATTAACGTTGATAGATGAAGGATAGCGTGAGATAGAGAAGAAAGGATTAAAAAAGATGGAATAAATTTAGATTAACAAAGAGATGGAAAAAGATGGATGTTGATAGATAAATAACAGGATTAGACAAAGAAGAGAGGTTTAAAAACGACAGACGTTGATAGATGAAGTATAAGTTAAGATAGAAAAAGATGGAAGGAAATTTAGATAAACAGAAATAGTAAAAGATTGACGTGAATAGATAAAGAATAAGATGAGATAGAGAAGATTGAGAAAAAGTGATTAAAAAAGATGAAAGAAAAGTTAGATCAACCAAGAGATGTAAAAATATTGACATGGATAAATAAAGGATAGGATGAGATAGAAAAGAAAGTATTGAAAAAGATAGAAGTGAATTTGGATTAACAAAGATATTAAAAAAGATAGACGTGAGTTCAAATTAACAAAAAGATAAAAAATAATAGAAGTTAATAGACGTAAGTTAGGATGAGATATAGAAGAAAAAAATATAAAGGATAGACGGAAATTTAGATTGGCAAAGACAGAATAAAAGATTGACGTGAATAGATAAAGAATAGGATGAGATAGAGAAGAGAGGTTTGAAAACGATAGACGTGAACTTAGATTAACAAAGAGGTAGAAAAAGATAGACGCTGACAGACGTAGGATAGGATAAGATAAAGATGGGGAGATTGAAAAAAGTAGACAAGAATTTATATTGATAGAGAGTAAAAAAAGAATAGACATTGATATACGTAGGATAGGATGGGATAGAATGAAATATAGAAGAGGAGATTGAAAAACATAGACGCGAATTTAGATTAACAAAGAGATAGTAAAAGATTAACGTAGATTAATAAAGAATAGAATTAGATAAAGAAGAGAGGATTGAGAAAGATAGACGTTAATTGATAAAGGATAAAATGAGAAAGAGAAATGTGATTTAATAAGATAGACGTGAATATAGATTAACAAAGAGATAAAGAAATATTGACATAGATTAATAAAGGATAGGATGAGATAGCGAAGAAGGTATTCAAAAAGATAGACGCGAATATGAATTGATGAAGAGATAAAAAAAAGATTGACGTTGAAAGATGTAGAATACAATAGGATAGAGAATAGGAGATTAAAAAAGATAGACGGAAATTTAGATTGACGGAGGGATGGTAAAAGATTTATGAGGCTAGATACAGAATAGGATGAGATAGAGAAGAGGAGATTAAGAAAGATAGACGTTGATAGATGAAGGTAGGGTAAGATAGAGAAAAAGTGATTGAAAAAGATAGGCGGAAATTCAAATTAACTAAGAGATAAAAAAATATTGGCATGGGTAGTTAAAGGATAGGATTCAATAGAAAAAACGGTATAAAAACATAGAGATAAATTTAGATTGAAAAATAGATAAAAAAAGATAGATGTTGAAAGACGTATGACAGGATCAGGATGAGATAGAGGAGAGTGAATTAAAAAAGATAGACAGGAATTTAGATTGACAAAGAAATAGAAAAGAATAGACTTTAATAGACGTTGGATAGGTTGGCATATAAAAGAGGAGATTAAAAAAGAAAGACGGGAATTAGGATTGACAGAGAGATAGTAAAATATTGACGTGAATAGATAAAGAATAGGATGACGTGGAGTTGAGAGGAGTGAAAAAGACGGACGCTGATAGATAAAGGATAGATTGAGATAGAGAAAAGGTAATTGAAAAAGATAGACGGAAATTTAGATAGCCAAGAGGTATTATAATATTGACATGAATAGATAAAGGATAGGATGAGATAGAGAAGAAGGTATTGAAAAAGATAAAATTGAATTTAGGTTGAAAAATAGATAGGAAAAGATAGACGTGAGGTACAATGAGATAGAGAAGAGGAGACTAAAAAAGATATATGGGAATTTGAATTGACAGAGAGATAGAAAAAGATTGACATGGATAGATAAAGAACAGTATGAGGCAGCAAGAAGGAGACAAAAAAGATAGACGTGAATTAAGGTTAGCAAAAAGATAGAAAAGGATAGACGTTGATAGACCTAGGATAGGATGAGATAAAAAAGGAAAGATTGAAAAAGATAGACAGGAATATAGATTGTCGAAGAGATAGAAGAGAATAGACGTTGATAGACGTAGGATAGGGTGAAATATAGAAAAAGAGATTAAAAAGGATAGACGGAAATTTAGATCTGCGGAGATATAATAAAATAATGACGTGAATAGATAAAGAATAGGATGAGATGAAGAAGACAGATTTAAAAAAGATAGATAGGAATTTATATTGGGACTAAAAGAGATAGAAAAAGATTGATGTGAATAGATAAAGGATTACATGAGATAAGGAAGAAGATACTGGAAAAAATAGACGTAAATTTAGATTAAAAAAAAAGGTCGAAAATAATTAGCGTGGATAGATAAAGGATAGGATGAGATAAAGAAAAGAGGTTTTAAGAATATAGACGTTGATAGATGTAGTATAGGACGAGATGGACAAAGATAAAAGAAAATTTAAATTACGAGATATAGAAAAAGATTAAAGTGGATAGATGAGAAAAAGGATGAGATAAAGAAGAGGGTATTGGAAAAGATAGACGGAAATTTAAATAGCCAAGAGGTATTTTAATATTGTCATGGATAGATAAAGAATAGGATGAGATGAAGAAGAAGGTATTGAAAAAGATAATATTGAATTTAGATTGAAAAATAGATAGGAAAAGATAAATGCAGGGTACAATAAGATAGAGAGAAGGAGACTAAAAAAGATAGACAAAAATTAGATTGAGAAAAAAATGGCAAAAGATAGACGTACGATAAGATGAGATATAAAAGAGGAGATTGTAAAAAATAGATGGGAATTCAGACTAAAAGAGATAGAAAAGATTGATGTAAATAGATAAAGGATTCAATGAGATAAAGAAGAGGATATTGAAAAAGATAGACGTGAATTTAAATAAAAAAAGTGTCAGAAAATGATTGATGCATTAAAGAAGATAGACATTGATAGAAGCAGTATAGGATAAGATAGAAGAAGATATAAAGAAATATAGATTACCAGAGACAGAAAAAGATTGAAGTGGATAGATAAGGAGTAGGATGAGATAAGGAAGAGGGTATTGGAAAAGATAGATGTGAATTCAGATTAAAACATAGATGGGAAAAGGTGAACGTTGATAGGTGTAGTATATGATGAGATAGAAAGAAGATTAAAAAAGATAGATAGGAATATACATTGAAAGAGAAATGTAAAAATATTAAAGTAGATTTGTAAAGGATAGTATAAGATTCTAAAGGAGGTATTGAAAAAGATATACGGAAATTCAGATTTACAGATAGTAAAAAGATTGACGGGGATAGATGAAGGGTAGGGTGTAATGGAGGAGGGGGTATTGAAAAAAATAGAAGTGAATTTAGATTAACGAAGAGGTAGATGAGAAGATAGATAGATGAAAAAGATAATGAAAAAGATAGATAAAAAATAGATTGTAAGAAAAATGTTGATAGGTGCATGACAGGATAAGATAAAGAAGAGATTAAACAAGATAGATGGAAATCTAGACTGTCAAAGAGATAGAAAAGTAGAGAAGTTGACAGACGTAAGACAGGATGAGATAAAGAAAAGAAGATTCAATATGATATACGGGAATTTAGATTGACAAAAAGATAAGAAGGGATAGACGTTAATAGACGATGAATAGAATAAGATATACAAGAGGAGATTGAGTAAGATAGAAGGAAATTTAGATTGACAGAGATATAGTAAAAGATTGACGTGAATAGGTAAAATATATGAAGAGATAGAGAAGAGAGGTTTGAAAAAGACAGACGTTGATAGATGCAGGATAGGATGAGATAGAAAAAGATAGAAGAAAATTTAGATTACTAGAGATAGAAGAAGATTGACGTGGATAGACAAAGGATAAAATAAGATAAAGAAGAGGGTATTGGAAAAGATAGGAGGAAATTCAGATTGACAGAGATATAGTGTGGATATATAATGTGGATAGGTTAAGAATAGGAAGATATAGAGAAGAAAGGTTTGAAACAGACAGACGTTGAAAGATGCAGTATAGGATGAGATAGAAAAAGATAGAAGGAAATTTAGATTACCAGGAATAGAAAAAGATTGACGTAGGTATACAAAGGATAGAATGAGATAAAGAAGAGCGTATTGGAAAAGTTAGACAGGTATTAATATTGACAAAGAGATAGAAAAGAAAAGACGTTAATAGATGCAGGATAGGATGAGCTAAAGAGGGCAGGATTAAAAAGAACAGATTAGAATTTAGATTGACAAAGAGATAGAAAATGATAGGCATCGATAGACGTAAGATAGGATGAGATAGAAAATGATAGAAGAAAATTTAGATTACCAGAAATAAAAAAAGATTGAACTGGATAGACAAATGATAGAATGAGATAAAGAAGAGGGTATTGGAAGAGATAGACAGGTATTAAGATTGACAAAGAGATAGAAAAGAAAAGACGTTAATAGACGCAGGAAAGGATAAGCTAAAGAGGGCGGGATTAAAAAGAACAGATTGGAGTTTAGATTGACAAAGAGATAGAAAATGATGGGCATTGATAGACGTAAGATGGGATGAGATAGAAAAAGATAGAAGGAAATTCAGATTACCAGAAATAGAAAAAGATTGACGTGGATAGACAAAAAATAAAATGAAATAAAGAAGAGGGTATTGGAAAAGATAGACAGGTATAAAGATTGAAAAAGAGATAAAAAAGAAAAGATGGTAATAGACGCAGGATAGGATGAGCTAAATAAGTAAATTCAGATTAAAAAATAGTTAAAAAAAATTAACTTAAATAGATGTCGTACACGTTGAAATAGAGAATTAAAAAAGATTGAAGTAGATTTAGATTGAGAAAGAGATAGATTGGGAAAGATTTTCTTTATCTCTTTCTATCATAAAGATTTAAAATGATTCAAAAAAATAGGATTTCTATCTTTATACTTCCAGCAGTGTTATTTATTCTACTAAAAGCATATTTTGCTTCTTCTCTTAAAAATATTTAAAAAGAAAAATTAATATAAAATTTTTGATTAAAAAAATTCTTATGATCAATTAATTTTTATAAAAAATATCTGTATTGTGCTGACTATGCACTAGAAGTACATTGAATGCAATGTGTCTGTTAATAATAGAAGAATTATCAAAAACAATTTTCAGATAAAAATATTATATCAATTGTCAATAATGTCAATGTTCTCTACATTGTAGAGAATTCTTCCTTATAAATACTTGCTTTTAAATTTTCAAGATGCAAACAAGATAAGCTTGGCTTCTTCTCTCAGAGATGGTGTCATCTGATAAAAAAATCTATTTGAATTTTTCATTCTTATAATGCGCAGCTTATGTGCTATAAAGCTTAGAAAGTTATGAAAACCATTTTAAAAAATAGAAAAAAAATAATTTTTCTTTAAATTTATTATTTGACCGGGAGTTTTGCATATTATTAGAAAAAAATTTATAACAATATGAATATGTAATATATAATGTAAAATATAATGTAATTTTTAAATAATTTTAATTTAATAGATTTATAATTAAACGTTTTTATGAAATTTCAAATCCTATTTTGGTATTGTTTCAGTCCAAAATATTACATTTTTAATTCATTTAATTTGAATTTTTCGAATTAAAAAAAAAACAATTTGCTAAATTTGATTATTATCTTCGAACGTAACAACTTTACTTGGTTCTTTTAAAGAATTTTTTATTTGTAAGTGAAGGTGTTAAGTTTCGATATATAAATAAGAATTGGACCATCATTATTGAATTAGAAAAATTAAAAATTAGAATAATTCCAACTTGAAAGGATTTATGCAGAAAAAAATGTTAAAATTTTTTTCTTTTCAATTGGTAGAAAGCATTTTATATTTTTTGACTTTTAAAGAATTTAATCGAGTTGAAAGAAAAAAATTTTGGTGTAAAATATTTTATGAATTGGAAGCAGGAAAATTTTTTGTTAACACTTTTATTCAGTTGGAAGAGAGAAAATTTTGTTTTTTAGTTTCATCTGAATTAAAAGCAGAAAATTTTTTAATTTTTGAAATTCTTCTATAGTTGAAAGGGCTTTGGGGTTGAAAGTTTTTGCTATTTTTTTCTAAATTGGAAAGGCCACTTTTTAGGCATTTTTATTTTGTATTTTTAACAATTTTATTAAGTTTAAAACTTGGAAATTTCAGTTTTTAATTTTTGTTGTATTGGTAGAGAGACATTTTATATTATTAAGATTTTTATCAAATTGGAAAGAAGAAAATTTTAGTTTTCAATTTTTTCTGAATTAGAGAATGTTTTTCAAACATTTTTATTTTAATTTTCATTTAAAATTTTTTATATCAACTGAAAGAGGGTAATTTTTATTTTTAAGATATTTATAAGACTTTCATCGAGTTCATGAGGTGAAAATTTTTTGTTTTAATTTTTTTATGAATTGAAAGCAACCCTTTTTTCTTTTGAAAATTTTCATCGAGTTGAAAAAAAAGAAATTTGGGTACTTTTTTCTGAATTGGAAGAGCAATTATTCTATTTTTTTACATATTAATTGGGTTAAACAAGAGAACATTTTGTATTTTTAATAATTTCGGAAAGAAGGAAATTTTAGTTGATAATTTTTTTTAGAATTGGAAGAGGCTTTTTTGAATCATTTTTATTGAGCTATAAAAAGAAGTTTTTTTTTTTATGAAATGAAAGACTTCATTTTTCGAAAACATTTTTATTGAGTTTAGAGAAAGAATTTTTTATTAATTTTTTTCTAAATTGGAAGAGGTCATGTTTTTTTAGCATTTATAATGAAATTTTTATTTCGAATCTTTTTCGTAATTCTGAAGAGGGTAATTGTTTATCTTCAAGATTTTTCTAAGTTGCTAAAAGGAAATTTTATAATTTAAATTTTTCCGAGTTGTAACAGGGACACTTTTTTTATTTTCAAGATTTTTATTGAGTTGTAAGGGAGGAAATTTTTGGGTACATTTTATTCTGATTTAAAAGATCCCCTTCTTTTTTTAAACATTGTTATTGTGGACATGTTTTATTTGTAATATTTTTAACAATGTGGTTCAAAAGAGATAAACCGAGAAAAAACCGAGAAAAGACCCGGAATTTTTTTTCCTTAATTAAAACGGCCACCCTGTTTTTACCAAAAACTAATTACAGTTTTTTATTAATTCTTACCAAAAGCTTGACAATATTCACTTTTACTTCTACATGTCTGTTTCGTAAAAAGAGGATCTGCTCGATTATGGGTTTGAGCGAAACTAACGGCAAAACTGAAAACTACTATGAACTTGGAGCCTTAATCACAGCAGTTTTTCAATTTTTCGTCAGGTTCGCCCAAAAGCAGAAACGAGCAGATCCTTTCCCTCCTGGGTGGCTGATAACAATCATGGTAAGTCACGAAAGCAAAAACCGATGTAGACAACTCTTTTATCAAAGTCCTTTTTAGATAAATAGTATAACACTTCACTACTGCGATGGTTATGTTGTAATACTCATGTCAGAGAAAAAGGATCTGCTTGGTTCTGCTTTTGTGCAGAACTTAACGTTTGCCTAAAAGCAGAACCGAGCAGATCCTTTCCCTCCGGGATGGCTGATAAAAAGCACAATGAAAAAATTTCAGGCAAGCGGCTGTCTTCTTAGTGGGAACGCAGCGCCGCGCCACCACAACGGTTGGTGCAGCGGCCGCAACACATTTGAGTGAGCAATAGTGCCAAACGTGCGAGCGGATCCTCTCCTGCGTTTTGGAAACGCTGCAGTCCCACAAACCGTTTGTCGCATGAAACAAACTCTG
>JAUELO010449350.1:0-13345 GCA_032357855.1 Amphibolips quercusostensackenii | reverse complement strand
ATTAAGTCTCCATTTGATAATAAAAATCTAACGAATAATGATGAAACTCAAAAAGAGAGCAACTGCACTGAGGCGATAACAAAGCAAACTTTTCTAACTCAATCTTAAACAGAAATTCATCAAATTGAGTTTTACGAAAATGAAAGATCTCAATGCAATAAACCATATTATTAATCTGTTGTTTAAAAATCGATTTACCTTTCTACCAATAAGCCATTATCTACCAAATATTGTTATACCCATGTACGACAAGAGTATTGTACTTTATTTATGATATACGTACATGGTGTCCCAGACGCAAGTGTCTGGACTTATATAGCTGTTCAAAATTTAAGAAAATAAATCCAAAATTCCTTTTCCAAAAATCAGTTGAACTTTTAGTTCTTGAGTTATTAAGTACTAAAAATGAACCAATCAGGAGTTTAACGTACAACCAAGGAGTTGAATTTTTAACTAAAATAATTAATCTTCAATCAAAATTAGACGTCAGCTCAGTTTCTTTAAAACTTATAAAACTATAGAAAATCATTTTTAATTATCTCAATTGCGATGAATTTTTTGAAGTCTTTGTATTTTGTATCATGTCAATAATTCTTCTGAAATCTCCTTTAATATTATTAGATTTTTGGGAAAACTTAAAATCTTGTCAAGTACTTTTAAATCCCTTTGTTACCGTAAAATCAAGAAAAATGAGTTGTAATAACCTTGAACCGCTTGCCATATTTGTAGTCATATTTAGTTTTTTAAATTTACTGCAATCTTAGAATTCCTTATAATTCACAATTTCTTTATTTAAAAATTTAACAAAAGATAGCTTATTCATTTCAGAATTTTACAAAATTCTGTAAATACATATAATTGTTTTATGATGCGGAGAATTTTTCATATGCAACGTTGAATTTGGAAGATAATTTTAATTCTGATGAAACGATTTTTTTTCAGTTCTGCATTAAAAATGTTTAAAACTGCCTAATATGTTAATAAATCTCTGTAAATCTTAACAAGCCGGTTAAATTCAGTAAAATCTATTGTATTCCTATAAATTATCTGGAAAAGATTTACAATTAAACATTTTTATTATTTTCTTAAAGCTGCAAGCGGTTCGTTACAGTAGACACGATATCAATGTTCCATGTAACGGGCGGATTTCGCTACACGCAAAAAATTATATACTATAAATTCTCTTATCAATTCTGGTGAATTGAGTAAGTATATCAATAGTCTTGAAACTGACTATAATGAAATGTAAATATCTGAGATGGACAAGCTCTACACCAATAATCTCAAAGATAACGACTGTAGGAAATGTATATTATATAATTAAATAAAGCACCAGAACATTCATCTGTTACATTGTTGATCAAAGTCTTTATTAGAACAGTAATGATTTAATCCTTTAATTCAAAAAAATATGGCGTTTTTTTCTACTACCTGCTTTCCATTGGCGGTTTTCTTCACTTATATTGGTATATATAATATTATAATATATCTATAATTTCAAATACATTTTGTAAGCTGTACGAAAATTGGGATGCGTGTAATTGAATCTACATTCTATCCTGATTGCTAATTTTCGGAACGTTATTTAAGTTGGTCCACAATAAGTAAGAATTTATTCTAAATTTATTCTGGAGGCATTGACAATGTGTGTATAAAAACAGAATTTCATTCCAAAAGTGTATGTAAATCTTACCATATGGTGATACTTTACATATGGTACTCTGCCAAACGGTTACTTAAAGATGACTTAAGACGATTTTGGGGTTGAAGCGGGGAAAACTTACGCAAGAAAAAATGTGCACTATAAAATAACGAAATTCAAAGATATTAGCACTTTGAGAAAAGTTAAGCAGGAAGTCGATCTGTTAGACCAATGGAAAATGTACTTGTTGATGTTTTAACCTAAGGTTATTTTAATTTAAAATCAAAAAAGTTACATTCAGCCAAAAAGGACGAATTTTTATTAAAACTGTTTAATTATAACACTGGTAATATTAATTTTCAGTATTGAAGTTAATTTTCAACAAAATATTTAAATTATTAACATATATAGTTAAATTTATAATCCAAATAGAAAAATTTTGAACTATGAATGATGACTTTTGAACAAAATTGTTGCATTCTTAACAAAAAAATTGTATTTTTATCAAGAAGATTGATTTTATAATGGAAATACAAGTTATTAATAATGTACATGAGTTTTTAATTGAAAAATTTTTTTTTCGCTTTTTTGAACTACTTTTTCTAAACGTACACTGGAACCTAAAATTAAAAACTTCTGGTCGAGTCAAGTGTGACAAGCAGAATGAAAGCCGCTCTCTCAGAGCGTTAGTTGAATCATGTTACGTCATGCGTAAGAATACGAAAGAAATTATTTATGCAACCATGCTTATTTACGTTTAGATAGCTCCTGATCATTTTTTTAGCTTATTGAATTAAATAAAGTTAAAATGTAAAATAGGTCTATAATTAAAAAATTTTTGCCATTCCTAATGAGGTTTGTGATTGTTAAGAGTTTTTACCTGACGCTATGGTTCCGCGCGGTCGCTTTTCCTTGTGTCATTCGCCCTAGACCTTGCGACCGCGTACTTGTTACCTCTTTCTGAGAACAATTATGACGTGCTACATTGCATAAAGTGATATTGATAACCGGTTCGAGTTTCGAATTTTACATTCTAAATTCCTAATGTTTATTTCATCGTTAGGTGTTCTCAACTTAAATAAGTGATTCCTAATTAGTGCCTTGTGTCAGTACCTTTATCCGATTACCGTAAAGTGTAGTGATAAGCGTTATACCAACAGCAATCCGTGATTCTTTTTTAGATTATAGTAAAGTAATTTTACCGAGTCAATCGTCTTCTGGTGTTGTAGGAAGTAAAGAGCTCGTCGACATATACCTCTGGTTGCATCAGGATCCATATTTAAAAAAAAAATCGTGGTCGCAGTTTCCGGAGCCTACATCTGGGCTAAGTTTATAGAACTAACTAAACATTTTTATGTGACATATGTGAGTTAACTTGCAGGTTGGAACTCTAATCATATTTGTATTAGGTCATGTCAGATAAAAATTGAACATTCATTTCGTTGACTTTAAAGTGATAATAGGTTGTTTTTTCGCTGCACCACGCCAGCCGTAATCAATTCATCACTAGAAGCTGTAAAGCAGTCAATTGAATATAATCCTAAAACATTAAACAAAGGAAAGTGCTAAGCTGTGAATCGTGAGGTGCGAGTTTAAGGGGGTCAGTTCCTCTAGAGACCGGAAAAAGGTGCTGTTTGAGAATTTTTCTCAAATGTAAAAACAGCATAGACAATCAATCTTCCAGTAACATTTTTGTCAACTTTCAAACAATGTTAAAAAAGTGACACCCAAATACTGAAAAATAGCAGAGTGAACAATGATGCACTAAAATGTCTCGCCGCCGAAGTAGTAGGACCGCGTACAATATTTAGACCGGAATTCGTAACTAAAACAGAACTAAATGTCATATTCTTAATTTTGTTACTTGTCTACACTGCATAAACCATAAAAACCTGATAAAAACCAAATAATAATCAAATTTCCACTGTTTAAGCAAAACTGCGATTTTTGATGAAATTTTCTAAAATATTTGTGCCTATAAACATATAAAAAATTAATAAGTCATCTATATTTATGGTTTTTATAAAGTAGTCTGCAAAACTTCACAACATGGAACTTAAATGAGGTCAATTAGTTGAATAGTTTGCAAAAAATCGTTGACGCTATTTGCGAAAATATGGTTTTGAGGAAACACGTCTGAAAGTTTTAATAAAATACAACTAGTTACCACCGAATTTCCGTTTTCGCGGCCGCA
This sequence comes from Amphibolips quercusostensackenii, assembly GCA_032357855.1. Lineage (NCBI taxonomy): Eukaryota > Metazoa > Arthropoda > Insecta > Hymenoptera > Cynipidae > Amphibolips > Amphibolips quercusostensackenii. Next base: position 9,509 of record JAUELO010449350.1, on the reverse strand, counting down.
AAACCCGCTTTAAAGTTTATTTTTTGCTTTCTAAAAACATACTGTAATACGACGAGCATCAAATCAGAAGTAAAAGCTAAACGCTGGTCGGACTGAACAAGCACGTGTACATGTGACGCGAGCAGCGTTCTTCAGCGAACGTCGGCGCTCGTGCATTGCCGGCAATATCTTCCAAAATATGTACTTTGAGTTAGGAGCTAAAATTTCTTACAGACGTTTTTAGATAGATTTTCAGCTAATTAAACGAAATCAATTTTTTTCGGTCTTGAGGGACTGACCCCCTGAAAAAATAAAAGTAAATAGAGTCAGCGAAAAAATCCAAAAGAGCGTGTGATCCGACATGTTTCCGTGAGATTTCCGGGAAAGAAATATGTTAAATTGGAGAGCTTCTGTAAATAAATAATAGTTTATGATAACAAGAATTGTTTTTGTTTGAAATAGAATTTGTTAGAGCTTCTAAACTAAAAAAGTAACTTCTACCCTGAAAAAAAGTTGTCGAATTCACAATAATATTGCAGACAATTGTGTTTTTTTTTAAATTGCTAAACTTCAGATCAAGTATAACCAGTAAACAAAATGAAATACGCAACTAAATTGTTAATCAAACTATCTCACCCTATCTATCTCAAACCTATCTTACCTATATTCTATACTTCTTTAAATTGCTGCGATGTTAAAGAAAAAAATTGTATGACCTTCGAACTGTGCTGTTTTAAGCATACAATAATGACAGTCATTGCTACGAAATAATATATTTTTTTAAATCAAGGAATAATTTTATTTGTTTATCAAGAAATTTGCATTAAAAGTGTTTAAAAAACTGAAACAACCAGCAAAAAAATAGTAAAAGCAATTAGATCCCTTAAATAATAATTTCGTTTATTACGAAGAACCATTTTTTTTAATTATTCCAACAAACCGTCAACTATTTTCACATAGTTGAATTACCGTTTTAAGATCTTGTTTGATCGAACTAAGTGTGTGAAAGAAATGGCACTTTGAAAAAGTTACAAAAAACTTCAACTTTGTTGTTAAATATCAAATTCAGTAACTCTTAAAAAATCCTGAAAATACAGTTGTCACTAGTTATTAGTGCCTGGAAGTGCAGAAAATATTTATTTTAATTATTAAAAAAAATGGTTCGTAATAAAGTGAATTTTTTGTTAATTTTCTTTTTTATTTTCAAATAAAATGCATAATTTTTTTCCAAATATCAAAAATCAATTACCATAAAAATAATATACATTCCTATTTCTTGAACTATTTTTAAATGCAGTAATTTTTATAATATTAACAGAAAAACTTTTTTTTCATGATAAACATTCTTAAAAGTTCATATATTTATTTTAAATAAATCTATGGAATTTAAATCAGCAAAGGTACAAAATATCAAGGAAAGTAAAACCAAAATTTTTAACTTTAAATATCTCCTCAGATTTCAAAATTTTTCAACAACTATTATAATTTTTTCAAACGCCTGAGAAGACGGATACTAAAATTTTTATCAAAATTACTAATTGTGGATGCAATTCTTCAGATAGGTTGATCTGGAATTGGTCAATTTTTAATTTGTCGGTATTTAATTACTTTTATCTTGTGCAATCATTTTTCTCCAAAATTATTTTTTATCTTTCTTTGAAAGTTGTTTATTTTTCTGAGGTGAAACTGTCAGCGTAAAAGTAAAATTGATGTTTTCAAGACAATATAGTAAACGCATAGTTACTCTTAATTGACTTTTTTTATTTGTGCAGAAAAAAGCGTAGAAAAATTATTGCTAATAGCAACTTATTTATTAATTTGAAACTTTTATTCCATATGGCATTGCGTTATTTGAATTTTTGCACTTATTTCAGTTTTAAGCTAAGCTTGTTAATGTAATTCGGAGATAAAATAATACCTAATTCTTTTCGCCTCATTTTTACTGATTTTTCAACAAAATATAACAAGTCAAAGTTCACTATCGTAAAATTAACACTGTTGTCGGTTTTTTTTGTACTTTCACCCAACTCTAAAAAAAACGTATGCCAGTGCTATAAATAAAGATTTTATTAGTAGTTAGATTAGCTTTACCGTAAAGTGTGTAACGTTCTTTAGCAATTTTTTTTACTGCCTTATTGAAACTTTTTATAGAGGTCAGCGTTAGGGTGCAAAGTTATGTATTGGTGTTGCATATAAATTTTTTTTAAGTTTCTGGAGATAGTATTTATTAAAATTGCGTTTTCAAAGGCGGCATTTAGTATTGCACCAATCCTTCTTACTTTACACTTGTAATATCACCTACAGTTTTGTCGTATTAAGCGAATTTAAATCAATATATTCAGATATCGAAATTAGGTAGTGGAAGGATAGTAAGACAAATCTCCTCAAAAGATTCAATTTGGATCGCTTTTTGCCGAATTTTCAGGTTTCAAAACTGAAATATTAACATTTAATCTTTAAATTGCTAAATTTTAGAAGTTTTTTACATTTCTGCAAAAATACGTCTTAGGGAACGAAGAACAAAAAAGACGAGATTTGCAGGGTATCTAAATTAGTATTTCTTGGCAGTCGAACAAAATGAACCAGTTTTACTGCTTACATATAAAGCTAAACTCTCTCTTTTCAAGCAACGAAGGTCTATTTGTATTTATAATGTTGCACTATGCAGTAAAACACTCCTATTATACTTTGAGGTCCGGCATCATATACGAGGAATAATATAAAGACGCACGTGCGGTTGACGTGGTTAGCTTAAAAAGGAGATAAGTCTATGCTTGCAGCGAGAAACAGCGTGGTATACAAAACGGCGGAACCTAGTGATATGTGAAGTAAGAGCTTCGACAACTTTGTTTTTCTTGTTTTTTCAAGTTTGTTTTTGCGACCCAAAGATCATCCAAAATGTTGAAAAAAAGTGACAGCAGACTTATTTGGATACGTTGCACAGCAAAAGACGCTATTCATTTTCTGCGTCTCTACCACAAAAAGTACAATGCATGCCACGGTGGAGATGTCTTTTCACGGCTCGGGCAATATTTTCGAAACTTGCGTCCGGCTTGGGCCTATGACCCTTGCCTACCACTCGTTCAAGAACATTGCAATCTACTATTTAGTGTTTCTGAGCCCCGGGCAGAAAACCTTATAGTATCAGTCTCCTTTCGGTCAGTCCGTCTCCTTTTCCGACGTACTTCTTGCAACTTGGAAAAGTGAGGAGCACTTGTAACTTTTAACTCAGAAATCACAATTCATAACTAACAAGAGTGTGCAGTAGTGGACATAAGGGGAAATGAGAGTAGGGCAAGTAGTAGAAGTGGTGGAAAATGAGGGGAGGATATGAATTGGAGAAAAGGTTAAATGAGAGGGATAAATAAAGTAGACCGGAATATTGGAAGGAAGTGAGGAAAAGAGGAAGTAGATAAGAAGATTGAGATAGATAAGGTAGATAAGGAATCTGGAGAAGCAAAGGATGCGAAGGTTTAAGATTGGGGAGGTGCAGTAGTGGAATAATTTCCAAAGGAAGCACCTTGTAAATTCTGTCCAACTTTTTTCTTATACAACAAACATTTTAAATTTTAATTGTGATTTTGAAGTACTTCGAACTAGATTGAGTGAGCACATATATATTTTTCATATTAAAGTCATCACTTGTCAATACGTTATATTGATGGAGGTGATAGAACAGATTCACAATTTTTTTAATGCCTTTCTGAGATTGTGTAAATAATGCTGAAAATGTTATAGAATTAAATTCTTTCACTAAACTTTTTACAATTATAGATTTCATAATTATTAGAGCCAAAAAATTCGGATGTCTTTTAGGATTGTTCATCGAACTTTAATTTCACAATTTATGTTGATACTAAAGTATTACTTACACTTAAGAAACATTTTTGCGTTTAATTACATTGAAAATTCATAAATCTTTATTTTATTTACAGTAATATCTTCAAGTATGCCACCCAAAACAAGGGACTTTCTGACGAATTTTGGGATGAGTAGTGAAGATAAGACGAGAGACTTTCTCGCAAATTTTGGAACGAGTAGTGAACATAGGAGTGATCAAGGTAACCCTAGTACAAATAGAAATTGATGACGGAAGTGGTAATTAATAAACATTTTAAAGCTATTTGCAATCTCTTGAATTATCAAATATTCTATACGCATGGAATCTTGTTTCTAATGTTTTAAAGAAAAACTTTCGGAGAGGTATGACATACAGCAATTTTTTTCATCACGGTGAAAAAAAGTCGAAAATTTAAGCGAAATGCAATCATAAAACCCTGCTTCTTGCAGTTCAGTCTTTAAAAACGGGTGGTCTACCGCGGCAGACAGGACGGGATAAAGTAATCTCACAAGAACAGCGTTTTAAATCTGGCTCATGCTGGACTGAGTCTGATACCGGCAAGCTGGAATCTTGTTGAGTTGGATGAGAAACAAAGCCTTGATATATTTAAAGCAGGCTACTATGAGAACTGTAGGATAGACTTTGTAGCCTTGGTACAGCCTGCTAAGCTCGAAAAAAGTGCTTGATATTTAGCCCGTTTTTTCGCCTTTGCCGTGATATTACGATCGGCTGGTGCTGAGGATTTAATAACGTAAATGATCTCCGTCTTTAGATCTTGGAGGACAATATCAGGCTTTGTAGCACTAATACGCTGAATAGTGTGGGATAAAAAATTCCAGTAGATCTTATACTAGTCATGGTCGACAAAGGACTCCAGTTCCCCCTGGGCGTATGGAAACGCAGGCATTACAAAAACACGATAAAAGTGCCGTAGATGGTAATATTACACTTTTTGAAACACTTTGTGTCTTTCTGTGTACTAGCTAGCGTGCGTACTTCAAGCGACCACTGAGAACATGCTTAAGTGTGTTTGGTTCTGGCTTTTACACTCATTATACGCTCGCGGTAAACTGAGGTCTCTCTAACGCCGTCTTGACCGGCAAAACTTCTTTTTGCCTTGACAGGCAAACTCTTTAGTCTTTGATCTCAATCTAGCAGACTTAAGAAATATGTTGAACAGACCCATCGATAGGTCTTGTCCAAGCATGATATCGTAACATTTCTTATGCAAGGGCTTATCAGCATGCTCTCTTACAAGAAGCGAATGTTCTGTTTCCTGTGCATAAATTTAAAGCATTAAAGGTTTTTGTAATACTAGGCCATGTCTAGTCTCGATGAAATCAAATAGAAGACTAAGCTTTTTTGCAGCCCTATCTGTGGCACGGAATAAAAACGCCGCAGCATTGAAAACTTCATGTTGATGCACGAGTCGCGTGAAAGAATCTGTGCTATTTAGAACTGAACAGGCTACAGCCAAAACCGTTGATCGATGAACACACTTCAAGCTCAGTAAAGCTCTACTTCCTTTATCTCAAAAAAAGAATATTCGAGGTACAAAAGATCTAGGATAATGACTTTGATAGATTGTCATTATCTTACGTGTGCTACGGTCAGTTAGCTTTTACTCGCATAGATCTTTATCTTTTTAAATAATGCGGAAGCTTCAATTTTGCTAGAAATTTGGCAATATCTTTTTTAGAGGGCCCTTTTTAACTTGAACACGATGATGTATTCCCAAGTCTTTTTTTTGCAGGTATACGCAGGCACCCTTGTCGATCCCCAAGCTCATGCTAATCGCGTCGAAGTACCTATTTACCGTCTTCACAAGAAAAAAAGTTCCTTTTCTGAAAAGGCATTAAGTTGAAGGTCGTCCAGCTATAAAAGGTGGTTGACCATATTTTCTCTTTTTTTTTGGCTATTCGGCAAGACGCAGAAGAGTATTGAAGTAAGAGAGTCTTAGTAAGAGCATAAGCTCTTGAACTGATCGAGTCATGGATAATGCACCTGTCTATCAACAGGTTCTCCCTGCATCCTGACAGCCCTTTCTTGCATACGCTGTTTTACTATTGCACTCCATACTAGCTTAATAGGCGTTAGTATCCTTTCTTTGAACATGCCAGTAAATAGCTTGTAGCTAGTGTTTAAACAAGCTATGGGCCTGTACTTCTTTAGACTTAAAAAATCTTGGGTATTAGAAATGGTACCGTTCGTCTTTCTACTAACCACTGCAGGGTGAGCTGTTCTCCTTTCATGAAAATGGTAAATACACGAGCCAGTTGTTGGTGCACAAAAGTGAAATTTTCCCACCTAAAGTTGTTGATTTTATCTGGCTCTGGAGCTGGAAACTTTTCAGTTCTAGCGATAACTCTTTTCACTTCTTTAGCATAAAGTGGTAGACACTTTTCCTCTGGACATTGCATTATTAGACTTTAGCGAAAGTCACGAAAGATTGATATATCTAAAGCTTTATCATTAAGCTGATATGTACTTCCATATACTCGCTCCCAAGAAACATAAATCTCTTTTCGACAATTCAGATTCTTAACGGCACATGACATTTTATTGATAAAAAGAAAAGTTTGAGTAGAAAAGGTGGATTTTTCCTGAGTCTACCTTACCCGCCATTCAAGAAGCTCGTGCAAGTGCCTTAACTTTTAAAGAGAAATTCTTATTTGTATGTTATGAAGCCCATCATGCACTAAACATTTGATGCATGACGCCCTGACGTTTAAATATTAAAATGAAGCTGTAAAATACGCCTGCGAGTTTAACTCAAGTGTACCGAAGTATAATTACTTTTATTGTCGCTAAGCAGGAAGACCGCCTTCTCGCGTTTGTCGGGAGACGCTGTTCTTGCCTTTGTCCGAGGTCATTGCCTGTCAGTCGCCTTGGTTTGGTATTGTTAACACTCCTAAGTAAATCATGGCCTTTACTCGTGGAAAGCCTATTGTGGGTAGCACCGTGTAACATTAGTGACGTAACTGCTTAATTCGTTATACTGGAGAGATAGAGTGATGCAACGTGGCGGACTGCAACAGATAAATTAAAACAGCTCAACACTCTCTAAAAAGCCAGTGTTCAGGAAAATTTGTTGGTGAATTATACCAACAACACTATTATGTTTGCGCGTGTATTTTTGCGACGCAAGCATCGTTAAGTCATCATTGATGTGCTAAATGTTCTCATTGCGATCTTCACAAAGGCGGTATCTGTCAATCACTGCTGTCATTTTAAGGATATGTCTTTCGTAAATTGCTCGTCTTAACCACCCTGTCCTGGATGGCAACGATAAATACTTTTATCTCTGTAAAAAGTTCTCTCATCCTGAGCCGGAGATTTAAAGCATCACCATCTACAAAAGAAAGATCTTATACTTGGGGGTGTTGCTTGTGCAGATGTTTACTTTGCCACTAAGCAGCTAGCTCTCTAACGCTGATATGTCTGATATTTAGGAAATCAGCAGATGCAAGTTTGAAGAAGGTATATAGGTCAACTATAAAGATTTAATTAGAGTGAGATGTTAGTCCTGTTTTGGAAATATTCGCGGAATTGCTGCAAAGGTGAAGCGAAATCTACAAAATTTAGTCGCACAGCATAGAACGCATTCAAATATTAGCAATGCTTCGAATACCATGTTTCTCATCAGGTTTGAATATAGTTTGCATAATTATTGTTACATTTCCTGTTCGTGCTGCTTTTTGAATGCGGGAGGCAAATGCATACAGTCCGTCAATAGTGGATTTGCCTTTCGGTAAGTCAAACTGATTACTATTACATTGCTTCACGTTAGCAAATGTATTAGCTACCTCATAGAAAAGCATTAGTAATTTTTTTAACAATAAAGAGACTACAGATTTGATTTTGATCAATTTCAAAATAGAAATTGCGAAAAAAAATTACATAATAATACAATAAAGTAAATTTTTTCTTAAAAAAAATTCGTAAATTATTACAATATAAGTTTCTTAATACTATCAGACAATTTGATAATGAGATTGTTCTCATGGAAGAATGTTTAACTTTTTGCTTGATCTACTTGCATATGCTTAAAAACAGTTATTTCAGTTGAAAAGTTTTAAATGGTGCTTAATGTTTAATAGGATAATATGATCAAACGAAAATAGTTTGCTTAACGAGGTGGGTCCCTGCGGTACCGACCGAGTTAATTTATTTACGTATAATAATACGTATTGAAAATGAAATGTGTCGAAACTTCTAAAAAGGTTCACGTGCTGCCTGACGATTTGTTATACACCGGGGTTTGAATAAGGTTTGAATATGAGGAGCTATTGCTATTTAGGTTGCCTTTATCGTTAAACTTTCTAGAAACATTAATATTGAATGTGTGATCTCTACATGAAGTCTGGAAAGATTAAATGATTCAAGTTTGCAGAAGGATACACATTTTCTTTATTAAACTTTTAGAAATGCCATTGGTGGATGTAATCTCCACCTGATTCTAAAAAAGAACAATCGATGCTTGCAGATATTCCGATGCAGGGAATTTTAAAAACAATAGCCCTTTCTGGGAAGTTCAATACTCGTAGTTCTTCCTGAATTTAGGTAGAGGTTGCCACAAGGTTAAATCTAGGCCTTAAAGATTGCATCCCAAAGTTATTTTATATGAGATTTGTATGTCTCAATTGGTTACGATTACGTATTTTGAAAATACTAGACGAAGAAAAGATTCACTGATTTTAATATTTTCCATCCTAGCTGATTACACAATTTTATTATTGAAAGTCTCTAATAAAATAAGAAAAGGTTCGGTACAAATAAAACTCACTAGGCCACTACTTAAAATTAATAATGAAATAACTGCAAAGGAATTAATTTAGCTACTACAAAAATTGCTGCTTTCCGCATACGAGTCATAATAATTTTTTACGAATAGATTACTACTACCTACAATCTTACCATTGTATTGGTTTAGCCCTAGACAAAATAATAGGTAATATCATATTCCGAAACACAAGATCCGGAATCACTTGGGAAACACTCAATTATTAAGTTGACGTGACTTAATGGTCGGTAAACGTGTCAGGATCCCTTATTATTCTACAATAATCACTATAAAACCTATGCCCGTTTGACCATTGAGTGTACCAGAAAACCAAAATTCAAACTTGGGATTTCACATTCTCCTTTTTTTGTCTCAAAACCCTGAGGTACTGGATAAATTAATTTTCCAAAACGTCACTGTCAAAATTTGAAATTTTCTGGATGGACGACAGAACAAGTGTGTCAGGTCAAAATGTCTACCAAAATACATAGGAGTCGGAATTCCAGAATTGAAACCATTGTCTAATAGGCGACGCGACGTGACAGAGATCACGTGTGCAATTACCACAAGCTTAGTCGAGTTCTCAGACTCGTCTTTATACGGCAGTGCAACCTGGCTTCATAATTCTAATTACTGATTCTTGTCCTTCGGAATACAATTGTCCGGTTCAATTTATACATAAAAATCGTAAATGTTCAAGTATGCCGCTTCGGTGTCACCTCATGAGATATTTTTAATAGAGAGAGAGAGAGAGTTTCCTGGTAGTGCTTCGAGAATGAATTTTGCTCTGTTGTCTTATGCAGGTTGTTTAAAAGGTTTGCGGTTTATTTAAGCAAGAAAATTTTAAGTAACCTGGTAATTTTTACCACGGTACAAGATTACATGCAACAGGGCTTTGCTGTATAT
>JAUELO010449341.1:0-13347 GCA_032357855.1 Amphibolips quercusostensackenii | reverse complement strand
TACATGTAAATTAAATTTGATACACATGCGTTCATTGATTGTGATATCAATCTTATTATTCTGTTTACAATGCATATTAAGTCTAAAATAAATTTATTAATAATAATTTACACACTAAAAAAAAGTTTGTGAACAAGTAATTGCATTTACTTGAAACCTATTTCTTAGCATTACACAAATATTCTTTCACTATAGTAATTTTTATTTAAGCCAGACGTATACTTGTTAGTCAGAAGAAATGAAACATTTTGTTCATGTTAAAATTATTAACATTCTTTATTTTTTATAAACGTTTTCACTTCATCTTCATAAAAAAAATGTGAAGAAAAACTTTTAATGGACATATTGAATGATTTTTTATAAAAACCCGCTTTCTTAAATAATTGCAATTTTCTATGCAAAACTAGAAAAATGTACAATCAAAAAAAATTTTTTCAATCGAAAACAGATTTCGGTTGAAAAGTAGCGCGTGAGAACCCTGAGTATGCATATCTAATTATAGTCCATTTAACCATTGTAATTTGAAGATTGTTAAAATTGCTTATTTTTATTATCTTTGATAAAAACTTAAAAGGCAAAGATCTGAAATTAGAGCAGGCTACATCATGTATATAAAGTCACATAATAGCCTTCTTTGTCTTCATAGATTTGAGAAACGTACACTACTGGGTTACTGCATTAAACTTTTCTGTTTTCAACGTTTTTCATGCTTATAACTTTTCTAAACTTATTATATTGTACTGCTCTAAATAATTTTTGTTACCAAGCAATTTATTTTTGACTATTTACTCAAGAAATATCTCGTCCACAGGAATTGATAATTTCCCATTGATCTTTTAAATCAAATAAGTAAAATTTCATCAGTAATTATTAGAAATTCAACAATTCTGATTAAAAGAGACCTTAAAGTATCTTTGCATGAGGAAAAAAGCTGTGGAATTGAAATAATTTTCATCAGGCACTTACTTGTTTAAGCATATGCGCATCAAAGTGAAATAATTTCAAATGTTTGGTTATTAATTAAAATTTTTAATAGAAAATAATAACAAAAATACAATTCAAAATTTTTTTTTAAATAAAGAAAAGAATCCTGTTGAAAAGTAGCGAATCAAAACCCTAAATACGCAAATATCGAGTCTATTGATTAATCGTAATTTAATGATGGGAAATTTAGTTGATTTTTTATTTAACTTTGTTCAAACAATGAGAAGGCAATGCTTCTAAATTGAGGCAGACTACGTCACGTGTAAAATTTCACAATATGACAATATTTCAAAAGAGCTAATAATGTGACGTCTCTTTATTTTATTTAACTTTTCTATTCTTCACTTTTCCCATTTTTATGACATTTTTTAGATTAATATATAGAATTCTTCGTGAATTTATTTATTTGCATTAAGCAATTATTTTTTTACCCTCATGAATTAGCACATATCTCAATTAATCGAATTGTGAATTTTCTACTAATCTTTCATGGCGCAAATTCATATATATTCAAGATGATGCTAATTCAAGATAAATAATTTGTACAAAGTTTGTTAAATAATGAAAATGTTCTACAAAAAATGAGCAAAATATACAACTAAAAAAAGTCTTAAAAATTGAAAACAAAACTCTGTTCAAAATTAGCGTATGAAGATGCTGAATATGCATGACTAATTAATACATTGATCCGCATTGATCCATTATATATTTAAGATTGTAACATATTTGTATGTTTTCAACTTTGTTTAAACCATAAAAAATACTATTTAAAAAATGGAAGCAGACTAGGTGAAGTTAAGAATTTCGCAAAATAGCCTTCTTATTATTTCAACAGAGTTAAAAATGTTACACCATCATGTTGTTTTAGTAAAACTTTCTATACTTTATGTGCTAATCAAATCTGAAAATCTTACTGGTAATTAGTTAAATTTTACGGATTTTTATTCAGCGAACAAAAAAGCTTGAAAACTAAAATGTACTACTTCAAGCACTCAAGTCAATACTCATTCCCCTCATATCTAATTAAGAAAATAAATTCTAGAAATTTTGTTTTATAATCTCTGGCACGAAATTAAACTTTTTACGTTTATGATATTTTCTCGTACGACCAGCCATTATTTATTCACAGTCTTAAAAGCAATATATTTTGAATAAATTTCCGTTTCCCCACAAGCCAAAATTTTCAAATTATCAAAAAATGTGCTGTCACAATGATAAGCGGTATTTTAAAAATATTTAAGTCAGTGCATATTGTGTTAAAACTTACAAATATTACATCAAGACTTGAAAGAACACATCAAGCTCAGTGGAGTAATGATAATAAAATAATGGTAAAAAATCCACTTAAATTACGATCAGGTGATTGCAACGTGCTTTCTTTTCTTAAATTCTTTCACGTAATTATAAATATTTCAAAAAGCAAACATTAAAAAACATTTTTTTGCATGAAAAATGTTAGGTAATTTTAAAATTCTGCTTGAACATGTCGGCGAGATAGCTGGCGATTATTTTCCGAAAAGTAGGTGACAAAAAACAAAGTATTAAGTTTTTCATATCAGAAATTTAAATGAATATTTTTTTTTGTCATTTGGACTTTTCTTTGTAAGCCTGCACGGATAGGCAGATGGTTCTTTATTATTAAATAAAAGGTCTAAATGATTTACTCCTAAAAATCGAAATTTTTTTATTAACAATTCACGGAGAGAAGTTTTGATTAGATGGTAAGATTTCTTTTTATATATAGATATAGTCTCGATCTAGATAAATTACATGTTTTATATTTTTCTGTGCAAAAGATTCTATGGTACAATTGTGCAAATATGTCAATTTCGTTAAAAAATAATTTTTTTGTAACGCTGTAAATTTGAATCGGTTTATTCTACGAAAAAGTTGCAAAGGGCAAACAAACTTTATTTTGGTCAGACATGCCAAGAATGATTTTATAAAATTTTTTGTCAACCATGGATTAAATTGAAAAAACAACTGCTTAAACTAAAAATGACATAGATTGAAAAAAAACTAAGATATTCGCAAACATGCGGCTTTTTCTGACTTTTGAATAAAAGGTTTCTCGAAAACCGATTAGTGCACACAGAAGTTTTGGTCGTGACTCGATTATTCGAAGAAATGCAATAAAAATTGGCATTTATGGTTTAGGGTCTAGGTCGACATGACAGTTTAATTAAGGATCTTCTCAACATCATCGAAGTCTTTTTATCTGGTCTGCAGAATGTCATCGTATTCTTTAAACTCTATTCATAATTAATTATTCACTCAGACGAATAACATGTTACTTTACTATCTAGCATCTATTAATAAAAATTGTCTTAGGTTTATCAAGATTAATTATCATTTTAACTTTTTTAATCAGATATGTATAATAATAACAATGTTAATTATAATTTAGGCCGAAAGAATACAGTTGCTTATGTAGGAAAATGTGTATTACAATACAAAATGGACATAAGGTCATAAGAATGACATGGCCTAAGATAATATAATCATCACATTATACATAATAGTGATAATAATATTAATAATAATCAGGGCTTTTCACTTCTGGCAAATACAATTCACTTGTTACAAGTAACCTTTTTTCAGTGCATGAGTATTGTATTCACTTTACATTTTTATTATTTCATACTAAATTACAACGGATATTAAAATTTAGATAAGGTTGTTAATTAGACTATATGGGTAAATATTCAACTATTTCGTTGAAAATTTGATAAGTTTGTTGAAAACTCAACTATATGACTAAATCATTTTTTTGGTTGAAAATTCAACTGTTTTATTGAAAATTCATCCTTTTCTTAAAACTTATACTGTCTTCTAAAAAATTTGTTTTCTTGTCTTTCAAATTTTACTATTTGATTTAAAGTTCAACAATGTTGTTGAAGATTCGTCTCTTGTGTTTGAAAGTTTAACTATTTAGTGGCTAATGACACTAATGAATTAAAAATTAATTTTTCACTAATAATTAAAATATTTAGTTGAAAATACAAAGTATCTAGACATAATGTCTTAAAAATTTATTAGGGATATAAAGCGTTTAATATTAAATTGAATATGGTATCCACCTTATTGTTATTTGAAAAAATTTATTGCCTTATTCTTTGTAAACAATCACCCTATTTTCCTTTTTTTTTAAAAGCGTTTTAGTTTGAAAATTAAAAAAATTTACAGACCATTTGGATAATTTATGGTAAGCTTCCATAATTTGCCGCTAAATTTACTGGCAATCACTAGAAATCTTAAGACATTTTTTCATTATTCTTCTGGGCCAGTTTTCTGGTTTTTGTGTCGAGTTTTCAGACCGGATCGCGAACCCGAAACCCGACTTGATCGACTCGATCCGAAAAAATACCAACTCAACCCATTTAGTTCAGGTTTTTAAAAATGTAGCACACCCCTACCTTTTACTCATCAGTCCTCTTGAAATTAACTATAACGAGAAAAAAAATTTTCTTGATATTAAAGAAAAAAAATATGACTTCATCTTTCTTCCTTTTTCTTTATTCTTAACTAGATTTTGTATTCATAAGATAAGCTTAGGGCTCGTCCATAAACTACGCTACCAATTTCAAGGGGGGGGGGGGAGACTAAAAACCACAATCATTAACAGGGAGGTAAAAAGTTCAGTGGAAGTAATGTTACGAACTTATATAAGGTCTGCTATTATATTTTTTGTTTTAAATTTTCTCTTCTGGTTAAAAATTTTACTTTTTGGTTACAACTTTATATTCTTAGCCAAAAATTCATGCACTTTGATGATATTTCGTCTTCTTTTTAAAAATTATTCTTTTTTGTAAGAGAAATCATTATTGCATTCAAAAATTAAACTATTTGGTTAAATGTTATACACTTTCGTCAACAATTTATTTTTTAATCAAGATTCATCGCTTGAGTTGCAACTTTATCTCTTATCTTGAAAGTGCTACTATTTTGTTAAATTTTTTTTCTTTTTTTGGTCAAAAATAAATTTTTTCAAATTAAAACATGTAACAATTACATTGTTCTAAAAAATTGATATTTTTTATCGGAAATTAATCTTTTCTAGTTGCAGATTTGTCTATTTTTTTCAAACTCATGAGCTTTGTTAAAAATTCGTGCTTTTTGGTAAAAAGTTACTCTTTTTTGTAAAAAATATATTCTCTTTGATTTATAATGCAACTGTTTATTAGAGAATTAATCTGTTTGCTTAAAGATTAAATACATGTTTTGTTGAAAATGTTTCTCTGTTGATTGAAATATTAACGATCCTGATCAAAAATTCAACTATTTAGTTAAAGTAATCGCTTTTGATAATAAATTTTACCATTTTGTTAAAAAAAGTGCCTTGCTTCTGTCCTTTATTATAGAAAAATAATTTTTTGAGGTTAAAATGAACTTTTTTGTTGAAAATCTACTATTTGGGTTGAGCCTTTAACAGCCTTCTACAAAATTCGGCTTTTTGGTTTGACAATGCCACTATTTGTTTGAAAATGTAAACTTTTTAGTTGAATTTCCATATTTTTTAGAGACTTGATGTCAGGTTGTTGACCAAGTTAATCATTAAATTTTGTTGATTGTACTGATGAAATCATTTTTAGAGAAGCAAGTAAAAAATCTGTCACTCGTGAATAGCGGCGATTCAAGGTTCAAATACGGGCTGAGGCAGATTTTTTCTCATTTCCCCAAATTTGAGAATGTATCAGAAATTCAAGCTTTATTCTTTCAATATAATTTATACGTTTTTCATACCTCGGCTTCATTATCTTTATCTTTATTATCGAAAAGACTCTTTTTTGATTAAATAACTTTAATTTATTCAAACGATATTTTCTAGAAATTCCAGGATTTTGCTTTCTTTTCGGCTATAAGAAAAAGTTCCGAAATCTCTAATTATTTTGTAAAAAAAATGTAAAAAAATGCGTACGAGATTTTATAAAGCTCTAGTGATCTGTAAAAAACCCTTAAAAAAAGTTACTGCATTTCGAGAAAAATATCTTCAAAAATCATCCTACATCATAAGCGTATAAGTCCAATAAAAAAATTTGGGGTTTTATGTTGTTTTCATAAACTCTAATTAACAAAAAATATTTTAATCAAACACCAGGAACACGTAACATGACTAATAAGAGGCTTAAAAGTTAGAAAAATTTTCCTTTAAACTATTTGTTGAAAAATTTAAAATACGAGAAACTTATGGCCCCATTCGAATCGGCTAAAAAAATCACATAAAGTTTTTCTTTGAAGCGGGACTTACATATTTAAGCCGTGATACACTTTAATGGTCATAACAGTTAATTATTATTGATTTCCAGTATTTCGCGAGTTGTTTCGCTGCGGTCTGGAAAGTTTTCGCTGTATAATTATTATTTCAAACTATTTAGGAACATAAAAAATAAAACGTATTTGACTCTAAAAATGAGCAATTATCACCACAAATTGACATTTTGTTCCTGAATTTCCTGAAAAAAATCTTTAAACAAAGAGAACTTTTAAAATAATGAAGCAAAAATATCAAGATATGCAATATAAAAAGGTAGCGTGGACTTAAAATTTTATAAGAAAATAAGTAGACTTTTTTAGGAATGAAAAAATTAAGGTGTTTGGAATAATAATTCTCAAGTATCGAAAACGAATAAATTATATAAAAGGGCAACCTTCATTTTGATTCTATTAGAAAAAATCCGATATTTTGATAACAAAAATTATTCATGCTTATCGAATTTGTTAACAAATTAAAACTGCGCTGGTAGTTATTCTTCTAAATTTTGACATTTTTTTGCAAATAATGGAAAGAACGAGAATCTCCATTCCAAATAAAAAAATATATAACAGAATACCTACGTTCATTCGGAAAATACTGCATTTAGAAGAAAAATGCTGTCTTTTTTTGCTGATTGGTGAATTCGCAAGTAATATTCAAATGGTTGTGAAAAAAAAATTTTTGCGGTGGAAATGTACAATACTTGTCTCTGTATTTTGTATTCCAAAATTAAATATGTAAATGAAAAATCATGCTAAGAACGTGACGTAGACTTTCCCTACAACTTTGCTTGTATTGAAAAGGGATTGGTCATGTAGTAATATGATGTAAGTATGAAAAAATGTTCTTTTTGCCTTAAAATTTGTTGTTTTTGTAATAAGTGGGTTCACTAATCTTTCGTCGTTTTTGTATGACTTTTTCGTTCTATTTCACGTCTGACCTTTACAACGACTGTACGCGAATATTTTTCATTCAGGTCAAATCGTCTATTTGAATGTTTAAGAAAAATTCACATTTAGCTTTTAACAAATGAAATATTTTTCGAAGATGTTTCCTTAAATCAAAAAAAAACTTATTTTCATTCAAAACACCTCAGTAGATAATCACTAATTAAAAATTTTAGCGTCTTTCTTTTTTTTGTCCCGTTTCATCAATATTTTGGCCATCTTTCTCTTTTTATTATTTCCTAATCTATTCCTATTTTCAACAATTTAATTATTTTTCAATTATATTATTAATTTTATTTTTTATTTTTTACTTAGATCTACAGTTGAAAATAGTTAATGAGAAAATCTCACTTCTTGAATAATTTGCTTGTACCGTTTTTCAATATCGACTGCTAATTCTTTTTCACTTTTCTTAGATGCTGGACTAAAGTGCTTCCTGGCATATAAAGCAAAAATACTTATTTAAGGTAAGTTTCCTATGTCTTGTCTAGTCAGTCCTACTGGCTATCTTGTATTTCATTTTGACGTTTAGCATATTTTTGAATTTTAATTGCCGTTTTCGAAATTCTTTAGTTAAAAGATGCAAAGCATCCTGAGCTGCTCTCTATAAGACTCCAAAGCCTTAAACCTTTTTGGTGCATACTTTATCAGTTTTTTGAAATTTTCAAAAAAAAAATTAGCACGTTTGCTATTTTTTTTATATTGTTACAAATTAAAATACTAGATTTGAGAACTAAGAAAAGTGAGTTGAAGTAAATCTTCCAAAAAATACTCGTATATTTTTTTGATAGATCTGTCAGTTTTATTTACTTATTAACAGCAGTTTCGTTGTCTCTTAAAAGCTAAAATTAATTATGTTTGCAAAATGTTAATTTTTAGGAAAATGAGTGTGAAATTATTAAATTGAGAAAAAGAAACAAATTATAGTTAAAGTTTCGACAAAGATAACGTTGGATAAATAAAAATACTTTGATTGAAATTTATGTTTACAGGATGACAAGAGATTTCAGCCCAAACGTTTGTCTGCTCTATTCTATAATATATACGTCATTGGATAAATAATCTCTTCTGATAAAGTATGTCAATATGAGCCTTAAATAAAGTTCGCAATCAAAAATACAGTATATAATTGATGCAACGTTACATCCGCCAAAGGTTACAGTACAGACAAATAAGTCGTAACAATGACATAAGAATATTACAATTTGCACACTCATTAGCTAAATAGTCTTAGAATTTAATAAATTCCTGCAATTCATGCATTGCTTTATCTCTGTTTGCACCAAAAAGAACAGCTATGTAAACCAAGGCAACCAGATAATCAAAGTACGCAGTGACCATAATGTAATTGAACCCTTTTTCTAAAATTTCACCACAAGTAGAGAAGAATGGTTATTCGATAAAAAATAGTAACTCTTTACTGAAAATTTATATAACTTCAATCTTAATGTATTATTTTTCACGTTAGGCGTAACTACGCACATTAGCCTCATGTTTTTGCTGTTCGAACCTTTAGTTATGGCCAACAAAATTGTCCACTCAGGCGTAAGATACAACTTCCCCGCTGTATTTTCTCTAGCTGCACAAACTGAATATCTACAAATTAATTTATTGTAGTTTTTGTATTATATGAACATTCTATGTTTAAAATACTTTGTTTCTTAAAACGAATAACTACAAATTAATTTCTTATTGTTTTACTGTCGAATTAATCAAATTTTTAACGAGATTCTTAATTAACGCTGAATAGTCAAGGATTAAAATTGTAGTTTTTTGTCCATTCGAAACTCGATCTTTTATGTTACTTAGTCGTAACTCAGTGATTTTTTTCTTAACCTTGTCCATTAACTTTATTGATTTTGTTAATTATATTTTGTACTTTCTGAGATAAACTTTATTTGAGGCAGATATTAGCAGATGCTGATTGAATGGTCTGAAACGAAATGACTTTTTTGTTATTTCTTCAAAGGTTAGTTAAAATTTTTGAGTACCTGAATGATGAATGCATGCAACTTAACGAAATAAAATTTGATCGTAATTTCTGTCACGGTTTG
This sequence comes from Amphibolips quercusostensackenii, assembly GCA_032357855.1. Taxonomy (NCBI): domain Eukaryota; kingdom Metazoa; phylum Arthropoda; class Insecta; order Hymenoptera; family Cynipidae; genus Amphibolips; species Amphibolips quercusostensackenii. Next base: position 4,108 of record JAUELO010449341.1, on the reverse strand, counting down.
CAAAAGTCTACTTAGATTGCACCACGATATGACAATCAGGTCATAAATAGAAGAAATGAAGCTGATGCAAGATCTTATTAGCGACATTTAGCTTACGTCACTGGAAGCAAGTTCTTTTGGGAAAACGAGAATTAATTATGATATTTCTGTCAGTAAAACATTCTCTGATTACTTTGAGTAAGTTGAACCTTTTTAAAGGAGTTGCACGAGATTATCTGAATACTCATGTGATTTAAAGGGTTTTTTAAAATGTTTACACGATTTGAGAAATTTCAAAAATCTCCAAAACTTCCAAAAGAATTTATGGGATTTCAAAGAATTGAAAAGATTTTCAGGGATACTATGAGATTTCTTGTAAGGCTTGAAGAATCGTTAACTCCTTCAATATATATAATTATTAGACATATATAATAGTATACAAATTAATTTAAACAACCAATGCAGGTTTTAATTATCGTACCTTTTTAAAATAACTAAAGCCACAATTTTCTTCTGATGTAATAGTACTGTACTTTCATGAAAATGAAAACAGAAAAAACTGTGACACCATTTGTGTTCTATTTATGTGTGTAATGTAAAAATAATATAAATATTTTCAAAACACGTTTATAACCGCCAGAAAATATTAGGATTGAGAAGAGATTAATACATTTCTTGGAGGTATGCAATTGTATCTTACTCGAAATTCTGGTGGAAATATTCACATAACTTCGACGCAGCAACTTTGAATATTGTTAAATTCACGATTTTAGTAACGACTGTAAGTTTTTTTAAAACAAGTTTAGAAATTTTTATATCTTTAAAAGCCTTACGGCGCCTACACACTTGACATACGCGAAATTTTCCAGCATGGGCCATCCGTGAGCTACGTCACAAATTTTTTTTTTTTTTTATCCCTTTCTTCGCGCGAAAGTAACGCAGCCATTGGCTAAAGATGGATTTTGCGTTTATAAATTCTTTTAAATAAAATTATTGCAGATAACAAATTGAATTTATTATCACTTTATATTCCTAAGTTTTCAACGTTTTCAGCATTTTCAACAAAATTGTTGAATTTTTAACCAAAAAAGATTTTCTATACAAACAGAGAAGAATTTTCAACTTGAAAAGTCAAATAAAAAAAAACCATTCTCAACCAAACAGTTGCATTAACAAGTAAATAGATAAACTTTTATGTCAAGAAACAAGTTTTTCAAAAAAACATTTAAAGATTTAACTAAATAATAAAATTTGTAAGCCAAAAAGACGAATTTTTTCCAAGACAGTTAAATTTGAAATATAAGTTACATTTCAACCAAGTAAGATAAATTTTAACCAAAAAGGATAACTTTTCTACCATAAAAGTTGAACTCTCAAACCAAAATAATGAATTTTCAACAGTATAGTTGAATTTTGCAACAAAAATTATGACTTACAAAACACTATAATTATCCAAAAATAATTAGATTTTTAACAAAATAGTTGAATTTCTATACCAAAAAGTTGTATTTTCGGCATACAAAAATGCATTTTCAATGAAATGGTCAAATTTTTGAACAAAAAAAATTAATATTCAATCGAACAAATATTTGTATTTTTAAGACAAAAAGACAAATTTATTGAAAGACAGTTAAATTTTTTTTATGATAAAAGTTAATTTCTAACCGAAAAATATGACTTTTCTACCATGAAAGATACATTTTTAAGAAAAAAGTAAAATATTCCAGCTTAAAACCCAAATGCTCTAGATGATATTGGGAATTCGAATCGAAAAAGATGAACTTTTAACAAAAAAGATCATTTCTAATTAGGAAAGATAAATTTTTAACAAGATAGTTGAATTCTTTATTCTTATCCGAAAAGTTAAAATTTCCACAAACGAGAATGATTTGCTACCAAAAAAAACGACTGTTTAATCAAATATATAAATTTTATAAGAAATAACTGAATTTTTACAAAAAAATTGAATTTTTAACAAGCAAAATTAATTTGTAATACAAAAAGACAACTTTGCAACAAAATACAGCAACTTTCTGCTAAATATATAGTTGAATCTCGGGTTAAATTTTTAACTCATGCAAGATACAGGATAAAGTTTTAACCAAAAAAAGCAACAGTAAAATTTTCGGATGAAAAATGTGATGAAAGAAATAACTTTACACAAAAAAAACGAATTTTTGATAAAATTATCAAACTTCTAACGAAAAAGATGAATTTTCAACAGAGAAGATTAATTTTATATCAAAAGAGACGATTTTCCAGTTTAATTAATATACAGGATGAATTTTTAGCCAAACATGAAGTAGGTAAATTTTCAGATGAAAAAAAATTTTAAGAAAAAGCTAATTTTCAACAAATAAATAAGTTTTTCTTCGAGAAGATTATTGTTTAACCAAGAAAAATGAATTTCCAACAGAATACATAAATTTTTTAACAAATAGTTGAATTTTTTAATGAAAAAAGTTTTTAGTTCAGTGGTTAAATATTTAATTAAAAAAGATAAATATTAATCCTTCAACTAAAAAAGTGTATTTTTAACAAAGAAGTTTAACTTTTTATTGAAAAGATGTCCTTTTTACAATATAGTTTTAGCATTTTCAACAAAATAGTTAAAATTTTTACCTAAATAATAGAATTTTTAACCAAACCAGATGAATTTCGAAAAAAATGAGTAGAAGAAAGAATACCAAAAAGGATGAATTTCAAACCAAGAAAATAAAAAAAATTCGAATAGTTTAATTGACAGTTTGAAAATATTATCTTCAACTAAACATGAAACGCTTTTTTATCAAAATAGTTAAATTTTCAATTAAAAAGATGAACCTTTTGACAAAAAGTGAATTTTCAACACAGTAGTTAAACATTTAAACTGAAAGATGTCTCTTTAAAAATATAGTTATAGGATTCTCAACAAAATAATAAAATTTTTAACCAAACCAGGTAAATTCTGAAACAAAAATATAATAGTAAGTAGCCTTTAAAAAAAAAAACTTTTGCATGAACATATAGTTTGATTTTCTTGCTAAGTATAAGTTTTAAATGTTATCTAAGTTTCTAACGTTATTTCCACATATATCCTCCCCATTCATTACCAACCTTAGATTTTAACCCCCTCACCCTCAAGCTAGGAACATAGTTTATGGAAAGTGCCGTCAGGCCAGTTTTTTTCAGGACTACACTGCTAAACTTAGTGCAGTAAGGGGAGCGGAACTAGGGGAAATGAAGTTAGTGAGGGGAAGTGTAATGGAAAGTAAGAAGAGGGGAAATTAGATTAAGTAGAAGACAAGAGGGAGGGGAAGCGATGGTTCAAGTGAGGGGAGGGATATTAGGGAGGGTAGTAGGGAAAATAGGTTAAGTAATGGAATTTTTGTGGAGTAGGGTCTAGAAAGTATGAAAGGGGCAGAAAGGGAGATTTTAACGATTTATTTGCGTCTTAATAGGCTTGCTTGTAGGCGCAAGGCACCTAATTTGACTAATTTAAGAAACAATAATATTTGCAATTTACCTCGTTCCTAGCTACAAAAAATAATTTTAGTGTTTGCAAATTTTTAAGTATTAGGTCTAACGAAAGTGGAGTGCAAAAGAGTTTTAATACAATCAATGACAAAAACCATTTCCCGACACATAAAAACATCCATGAACGCATAGTTTTCAAATCGTACAAATATTTTGTTATACTTTTCTACTCAGTTTTTAATGTAAAATACTACTTTGTAAACAATAATATAACAAATTCTAAACAAAGAATGAAATTTTACTTATTCTAGAGAGGGCTTAATACTTTATTTTTGTTTTGAGGGTACTATACTTCAAAGTCAAAGAAAAAAGTATTATAAAAAGAGAATTTGACTGCGAGAACTTTCATGTTGAAAATGATTGAGTTTTACCGTGTCAAAACGCTGCCTCCTAATTTAACCAGTAAATTGCTTCGCGATCCATTTAACGCGCGTGGATTTTTTTAAAGCTGTTTTTCTTGAGAATTTCTTGAAAGGGCATCTATTTACTTTAGCATTTTGCAAGTTTGCGGATAATCTATTACTGGCATAAGTTTGAATCCAAAGAAAAATCCGAAGGTTGCAAGTTCCCTGTTAACCCAAAACCTGATTAAAATGTATTTAAAAATCTATAA
>JAUELO010449318.1:0-13348 GCA_032357855.1 Amphibolips quercusostensackenii | reverse complement strand
CTAGGCCTGACACAAAGAGTCTTGGCGGGTGAAGAAGACCTAGCAGAAGAAGGTCTGTGAAAAGGAAGAGTCCTTTCGGGAGAATTTTCCTCAGGGAAATTAAAAGGTCTCTGATGAGAAACACCAGGAATAGGGGCACCATTGGGCAAACAATCAAATTGTGAACTTAATTCTGCAACAAGAAATAAAGAATTTAATTTTTTTTGAAATAAACAATTGTATGTGGGTATGTCATGAGTTGTGAATGCGATTTTAATAGTCGACGTAGTTGTCTACATTTGCATCTTATTCTTTGTCTTATACCAAACTTGAGTTTATGTAATATTTTATATTCCTAACAAAAGAAATTTTTTAAAATATCTGATAAGAAAATTTTAGCGTAGGTCATACATATTTCAGTGAATTTTTAGTCTCTATTTAAAAGATTTCATCTATAGGGATTGGCAGAAAATCTTCATGAAAGTGTAGTTGTCTTATGTTTACAACGTTTTCTTTAAATTTCAGATAAATAATATACGCGGGATTTACTGTGGTACTGCGATTCCTTGTGCAGCTGTGGGGTCATCAGACTTCTGCCAGACTTTCTAAGGTTAAGACTATAAATGAACTGCGAAAAATACTTATGACTATCAATAAATCAGAAATTCATTTTTTAAAATACAAATACAATGTCAATAAAAAGCCTCCTTTCAAAAACGAGCGTCAAAATTTCCTCATGCATAGCCGAGCTTGTGCAAAGTTGCATGGTATAGATTAAATCGTAAAAATTCTTATTTGTGTAAAACTTGAAAAAGTTATTCAAAATTATGGGTATATCATATTATATAATTATATTTACCAAGTAAATTGAGGGTAACCGCCAAAGATAAAACCAGAGTATAGACGATCCTCATCTTTACTGATTTGAGAAAATTGTAATTATTAAAGAACTTTATCAACAATATAACTAATGATTATTCAAGTGCTTCAATAGCTTATATAAAGTATAATGGAGACGTTATCTCTTAGATTTTAGACGTCATTAATGTCTTTCTGAGATATTTACATTTGATAAGCGTTACTTTTGAAAAAAAATGACGTTAAATAAAAAAATGCTGCTATTCTTACCATCTCGATTATTTTACAAGATACTTACAAAAAATAGTGTATTTCAAACCTTAGATCTTGAATTTGTGATATTTGCGATCAAATAAAGTCTTAGATTTTGATAAAAAATATTAATTTTTACTCTCATGACAGACATTAAAGCTCACATTAACATTTGTCTGATCTTTTACGTTTTTGAAAAAGCTGGTTTTCACATGGGAAATTTATATACGCATTTATACCTGCTTGGTACAGACTTTATGGAAAAATGTCTTGTATTTGCGCGTTTATGTTGAAGTGACGAATTATCGTGAAATTTACGCAAATGTTCAAATTTTTTATTGTTCCCAGAAGGAAAATTGTTTTTATAATTTGAATAACCAGTGAAGGTTGCATTAAATATTTTTAATTTTATCTTCTTTAGTATGCTTTTTAACAATAAGTATCGTAGTCTTAGACTAAATGATACCAATTCTATATAAAACCTCTATCACTATACTTCTCTAACTTTGCAGAAGGCGAGATACTTTTATATGTAATTCCGATTGATTATATGAGAAAATTGTCAACACAAATCATTATCGCCTCAGGCTGTGTCTTTTGTTTAAATTAATATAAAAATTTATCCGCAGGAGGTTAATTTCATTCTATTCGCATGCAGTGTGCTATTAATCTTTAGTTTGCTATTTGGAGATAGTTTGCCTTTAATACCGTAAAAATATCTCAAAATAAGCATATACGTAATACTACTTTATTGCTAACTACCTGTACCTCACAATGAGTGGCGCGTGGCAGAAAACAAAAGTGTGGACGATATCGTTTTTCCTCTCTCTACTAGTTACGTCGGCGTCATTGCGCACGGGCCAAAAACTATTTCCTCTCCTCTACCAGCCCCACAGTTGTCGGCGCACGCACATTGCTGAGAAAGTTCTGTTCGCTGTGTGAGACAGATATATACGTCTGCACTCTGGTCTTCCAGAGGCTTCTCAAAAGTAAGTTGCATAAGCTTGAGATTCTTGGCGAATAATGTACACTGAAAAGCAGAAAGCTACCCACTCATTAGTGTGTGAAGAATTTATATCATTTTAAGTTGAACAAAATGTATAAAAAACAGGAAATTTCTTTTTTTTTGGCCTTGAAAGGCTAGTGCTTACAATAGTAAAAATTTACGTAAGACAAACTTTGATACCTGTAATTTTAGATCAAAAAATATTGAAAATGATCGAAAGCGATAATAGTACATTTTTCAATTTAAAAAACTTTAATTTTCAAGACTAAACAACAGATCTTAATAAGCATGATAAATTTCGTAAAAATACGAAGAATTTTTAATATAGCCGCTTGAAAATGCAAAACAGATTCTTGTTTTTGTACAGTTGAAATTTTTTAATCTGACAGGGTTTTACTTTTAGATCAGAGAATTGACAGAAAAAAGGAATTTAATATCTCATAAGTGTACGTAGATTAAGGAAAGAGTTACCCGAGATGATTTCTTTCTGGAGAGGGTAATGACTAATTGTTAGAGCGGGTAACGCAGTTGTTGACAGGTAAAGGAAAAAGAATAGTTTATCCGATCAGCGGGGTTCGTTATGGAAGCGATTTTTGAGATCTGCTGTCTTTCTGCAAAATATTGATCCAAGCGGGCCATCGTTTGGGGATGATCTCATTAGCTGGTGTATAAAGCCAGAGCTAATCGATGGAGAAGTTTTGCGTTTGTGCTGCATCCGCTTTTGCGGACCTTTATTCATTTATTTTAGCAAAGAGGAATGAAGTCCTCTGAAATTAGGGCCCGCTTGGCAGGTGTCAATTAAAGAGAACATGAAAAAGATTCCGACAAACCGTTGGCGACTAGCAAGAGAATATACTTATTGCTGGTTCTAGCGACTAAAGGGGTGGCTGATTGGCACCACTTCCCCGGAGTCGACAAAAGTGGTCCTTCCGCCCTCCTTGGTACGAGGTAGTCGCAGGGTTCGGTGTGCACCGAAGGCATCGGTAAGCTCGAATGTGCAGAACTTGTTGATGATCGGGAGCAACGAAGAGCGAAATTTTTGCTTCCACGGAAATTCATGTCTGCGCAAGACCTGAGGAGCAACGACCCTCATAGAACTTGTGTGTGTGTCTGCGGATCTAGAGTGCCTGGATGTCCTGCCGTTACGTGAAATAGCACTAGCTCAATTGGTTGAGCAGGTGCTGGTGTCAGTGCTGGTGCAGGTGCAGGTGCCGGTACCGGCGCGCCCTGAGAGTTTTGGCCTCTCGCTACTGCTAATGACGACGAGCAGCCAACAGGTGTGCTTCCTGACACCCTTCGGCATAAAGGATTCGAGCGACGGCACAAAAAAATAAAATCGGCGATTAACAATACGCGAAGCGTCCCAAAGGTGGCCGTGATATACTCTGGGTAAGGGGCTCAGCCTTTGTGGCCTGACGCCTAACTCAAGATAAATTTATTTTTTAAGAAAAATGTTTATTTATTAATGCCAGTTAAGCAGATTTATCGCCTGACGCCAAAGAGAGAGAGAGAGAGAGAAGGTGACGCCTGTCACCGAAGGATCGTTCATAAAACACTCAATCACTTTTAGGCTCAAGCAAGCTCACTGACTTTATTTTTTGAAAGAGCAGAGTGGATGCTGTTACTCACAATCGTTACTCGTTAGCGACTAACTAAAGTCGCTCTTGACGTTCCGCTCGCAGCAGACTAGGCCGCTTATGTTGGGAAAAATGGAACCGTTTTTAGCGCTATATGCATCAGACGTTGAAACTAAGTTAACTCCAATGTGCAAGCGCACGTGTGCATGTATATATTGTTGCTCTTGTGTGTGCCATTATTGTATTATTTTAGGAAAAAGGAAATAATAAATATAAAATAAAGCAAATAAATAAGGTGTAGATGATAGTTAATTTTCATTTAAATCTTTATTTAGCAATTGTTATTTTTTTCTATTTTGTATTTGATTAAAATTAATTCATGAAACTACTGAATTCAAAAATGCAGGTTTATTTATAATTGGTTCTAAAAGCAATTTGAAACACAAAACGAGTTATCGTTTTTTAAATAAATAGAAATTTAAAAATAGGGAAAATAGTTTAAAATTGGCACTTTTAAGCGCAATTATTTTACTGTCGATAAATAGTCAACCTAAAGTTATAGTACGCCATGTCCTTTAATCATCAAACACAAAATTTAATATTTAAATTTTAGAAACTTACAAGATCACTGATTAAATGGCACGATCAAACGCGTTTTATGCAAGAAGGAATTTTAAATTCTAAGAGTATTTAGTGACAAAATTTAACAACACTTATTTTTGTTTACAAATCTTAGAGAAAATTAAGTATATATTTTCACTTTTTATAGATGTTATGTTATGCGCACCATCTTTTTTTACAAAATTATTGAAATGAGTATTATTCTCTGTACCAATACAAATTTTTTCTTTTATAACTGCATTGAGATAGGCTGAAGTCGAAAGAAGGTATTGCATCATACAGAAGTTCAGAAGCTGCGTAATCATTTTTTCTTTATAAGCTCGACATATTAATAAATCACTCCTGATCTCTTGACAAAGTAGATTGAGAGCAGTTTCCCTAACTCGCCCTTCTGCATAAACGCTCCATATGATCCTTATAAGAATACTATTTACATCCATGTAAATTTCCTTTAAACGTGAAATACTTCTACCACCTACTCGCCACGTCGAGGAGCAGCTCGTGATCTCGAGAAGAGCTGAACATGGAAGACATGATAGGATAACTAAAAATTTTGTTTTTAGTTCTTTTAGGACCATGTGTGTTAATGGAAGTGAGCATGTAGGTTGGATATATTCATCGGAGTCTGTTTCATCAAACTAAAAGTAGCTTTGCCAACTTTGTATAAAGGATCCTTTGTCATCCATTGAAATCGCTCTAATCTGGCAGCAAGTCGGCTTTCTGTTATTCGCACCACAATCGCGGATTTGTGAAAAGAAATTCTTAAGAGGATCCTGGTTGATAAAAGTTATCTTCAAGTTCCGAAACCCGAGGCTTTTCAGCCTTTTTCGCAGCGGTTTGAATCCTATCAAAGTTAAATTATAATTCTTTCCTCATGCGGGGTATTTCCTGATACGCTTAATCGAAAACCTGGAAATGAAAGCTAAGATTTAGCAAGAGTGTTCGGAACTTACTGTGCTTTTCGTGGTTGACTCTAGCATTAAATACGTCTTTCGATTTGTTTTCGCAGAAGAAAAATCTTCTGATAGTTTTTTCTTTTTTAGGAATTTGATGTTGCCCACGAGCAGTAAATCAAGCTAAATTGAAATGTTATCATATTTTATTTTTATTTTTGACATCGTTATTACATTATAAATGTAAATAATTATAATAGTATGTTATTGTGTTAAAAAACAGAAGAAAATCTATATAAACCTGACCCACTTGCTATTCCATCTACCTGTGAAATCAGAAAAAGACTTAGAACTTTTTTTGCAACGTAGACGCTTATTTCTTCATTTTTTTTGGATAGACGTAGCATGTGAACATATCTGTGGCTGCCGTTGCCATAGACATCAATTTCTCAAGCTGCTATTATTTGCTTCCACTTAGAATCAGCGAAAATTTTTGCTGATCAAAACATTTGCATTTCAAAACATTTATTTGTAGATATTAATAAGTACAAGTCCTTACGCAAAGACTTACGTCCTTGTGTAATAGTATTTTTCACCCTGCAGCTTAATTGTGTCTCAAAAAAGATTTTTTATAGCAGCCTGATTGCTAATACCCCATCACATACAGAGGTAACAATATTAAAATCAGCGTCCTTGACGGTCCCATTAACTTCTTTGATGCTGTATCGAAGTTAAGAAGTGGTGGTTTGTTTGCTGCAAAATTAGAAGGACAATAAGATCTTATTTATGGTGTCGATAAAACGTAAGTAAAGACTAGGGCATGGCCAGCCAAATTATTGGCACGAACGTTTTCTAAGTCTCTAAATTCGATTATCTTATCCAGTTCCTTATAGTAACAGAGACCCGTTCCTAGAAATAGCTCGTACCACATTATTATCATAACTTACCAAAAGACGCGTAATACAATTTGAAAAATAATACATCGCTGAGAAAAATAGACGCACTTGAAACACTTTCAATAGCATAACACCTTTTTAATTTCTCCTTAATATTTATACTTTCCTCTTTTTCCTTTTTTAATTAGGATTAAAATTGCCTCTTCGTAGGCGTTGTCAAATCTGCTAAACTTCAAGACGTATGGCAGCTTAGTCGATTTTAAATTTTACTGGATTTCGAAGTGGTCAATAATGTTTTCTTGTGTAGTAATTTTATTTTATTATTCTTAGCAGGTATTTTAAATGTATCTTCTACCTTCTGTTTTTTGGTATTCCTTTCCTATCCTTGTATCTTTAGTGGACCTTCCTCTGCTTGGATTTGTATTCTTTTTGCGCTTTCTGCCAGAATTTTGTAAACCTTTATTGCAAATTCGACATTGCCGACTTTTCCTATTCAAGATTTGCTGCACAACATAAAGTATCATGCAGAGTCATAGTTCGGAAAAAACATAAGGGCTGTTGAACTCAAGCTCTAACTTAAAAATCGAATCGCTTATTCATTTTACTCAGTAACTACTAGCATTTAATATTTTTTTAATGCTAATGATACTCATTTTAAAAACTAAATATTTTTTTTAAGTAAAACCTTCTGAAATTCTAGGATTTTAGAATTTCTAGAATAGATTAAAAAATAAATTGAATTAGTCTGCATACCTATGAAAGGGAAAAATAAAAAAACTAAGGTTGGAACACGAAAATTCAGAACTCTAAAATTAAAACCATTTTAAATTATCGAAATTATTGAAATACTGATGTATCAATTTCTGATAGTTCAATTTCTATCCTTTGCAATCTTTAATTTTAAACTTTAAAATCGTTAAATATTTAGTACACACAAACTCCTATATGAAAAAGGAATATCATTTAGTATTTTAAAAATATTTTACTTTAGTATTTACATAGTAAAATTAGGTAATTGAATTTTAAGGTGAGAGCTTGAGTTCAACAGTTTTTAATTTTACTTTTTATTTTCGAGGCAGAAAAGCAAAACCGGAAAAAATTAACTTCACACCCCACTTCCTAGAAGCGGAAGAGGGTTACTTTAAAATTCCAAATGGAAAACTATATTTTTTATTTCAGATTCAGATTCAGATTCTTTATTAAAAAATACGCAAGTTTTATCCAAAATTTCTTTTTTAAATTTTAATATTTTTTTTCTTCTGAAATTCTTAAGTAACTTCCCTTCCGCCTCCAGGAGGTGGGGTGACGTTAAGTTTTGTACTTCCTTCGGAAAAGGGTAAAGGTGAAACTTTACTAAATACAAAACAAATACGGCACAATTTGTGAATAATGTGCTAAAAGTTACCTTCTCAAATTGCATTGAGCTTTTTCTGATGTCTTCTCCAGGTAAAGTACTCAACATGTCAATTCTCCGTTTTGATGGAGATGAGAAAATCACGGAATCTTTTTTACTGGACGGTGGATTTGTAAGATTAATGTCAAATTGACACTCGCGTCATTTTCACTTAGCACATTTTAAAAAACTTGTCATCCCGGTAAATTTAATGTAGGCAGAGCACTTCTCTGCAGCATTGACAAGCCTCTTAGTGTTTTAAAAATATCTTTTTCGTCAAAATACCTTCAGCAAATAAAATACCGTTTTCAGCTTATTGTTTCGTACGGCTGCTCTATTCCCCGTTTTTGACTTATCGTAATCCTACTTTGCGATTTGCCAAAAATGTATAGCTAAAATTATTCGAAAAGCAGGTGCTAAATCAGAGGGAAAACATTTCTAAAACTACTGAATAATAATGAAAATAATTGTATGCGAAGGAGAATAATAATTATTAAATAGCAAAGCGTATTATTAAACATGCGAATATACGTTTGGAGAAGCCGCTCTGATTGATATAATAGAATTCATGGCTCGATTAATTTAATCTGCGCCATTATTTATCAGAACAGCTCTTTAATTTTGATTTGCTTTGTTTTTTATCAAACTTTCAATTAATTTTCTCTGATTGAAAATAAACGAAATTTGGAAATTGTTTCTCGAATGATAGTAGCCGCTGGTAGAGCTGCCTAGCTGGTGAGAGTCCTAGGTGCGGTAAGAGAAGAGAAGGAAGCGTGGAAAAAGACAGAGGCACGCGCGTGTGTTGAAAAAGGAGAGCGACTCTAACTGGCCGGCGGCCAATCGTCGAGTACGTGACTCTATGGAATTTCTCAAGCTTGTTGTGAAAAAAGAAAACGTGTTGATAGAATGAAGGAGGTTAGCAAGCTTGTATTTGTAAACACTCTGAAAGTGGCAATTTTTCAATTAGATAATTTCTAAAGTTTTTGAACAAAAACTTGGGTGATGACACGTTCGACAATTATTGCTTTTTAGAGGTTCTCTATCGGGACGTAGGCGCATAACAAACTACTTGACTAAGTTCACGGTAGACGAATTACCTAAAAACAAGATTTTTCAAATTATTATTAGGATCTAGTATTTTTTGTTTAAACTTCTTTTTCCAATTTTTGTATGTCGCGATAGATTTTCAAAAATAATGCGAAACGTACGTGTCGTCCCAGACTGATTCACTAGACTTGTCAGTCAGTCAATCTTTTTGTTTTGAATTACAATATTTTTTTAATTCTTGTGTCAATTTAAAAATGGATATCTATAAAAGGCTTACAAAATTCGCTTACCTGCACTGTCCATGGGATACCGCTAAATTCTTTCATATACGTCGAAACACTTGAGTACACTGAGCTTAAAGGACAGGATTATGACAAGAAAATCCCGACAAAAACTGCAAATGTGGGGTGATTCTAGAGGCCTTTGCGATCATTTCCTGTTGCCCACAAAACCACAGCTAATGTCCTCTTTGAGGAAACCCAATTTTTTTTAATTCTCCATTTACATCAAAAATTATATCAAAAATATATATATATTTGATCTTATGCTTTTAAATACTATTCCATATCTATAATATCAGTAGGCAAAAACGTCGCTTATTTGCTTTTGTACAGTTGCACCTTTGAGTAGTTCGCCTTTTTTGGAAGAGGAGAATATGATTCCGAGAATTCATGTTCCCCCACTGCTGACGCCCTCAAGCGCTGCAGGCGAAAAAGAATCAAAACCTCTGAACGCAAGTGCAAGCAAAAATCATAATAGCCATGCCGATTTGTTCCTGAACACTTAAAGAGTTTGATTTCGAAAGCTCGCGTCATGGGCAGTGGCTTGGAGTGGGGGTTCAGCTCGAGCGAGAGATAATCGATTACGAACTACTTAGAGGGATGACTGTATATTGTATTTTTACAAAGAGAACATAAAAATGAAAAATATATGAATTTTCTTTTTTTGTTTTCTTAATTTTTTGTTAACGTTTTTGTTTCGTTTACGCTCCTAGTTTTCACACCGTGTCATAATTTTAAAATTTTCAAAATGTTGGCGGTGCTGAACCGTGAAAAATGTGTTCATGATCAAAATAGATACAAAGTGTGCGCGCCTTGTGGTCGAAAAATAGTGTGTGGAACAAAAACGTTGGAATTTTTTTCTATATCTTTGAAATATGTGACGTTGATTGAGCAGCATATGAATAATAATTTTTCTCTATATGATTAAAAGTTTTCTCTGAGCATTTGCAATTCATGCAGACGTGCCTTATATAGCCAGGAAAAAAGTGACGGTAATGTTTCTGTACCGACAATGCCAAATTATGAGGCCATCATATTACCCAGAGAGACTAGAAATAGTGTTGACGTGTGTAATTGTTACATTTGTCTTACTGCTAGATTCAAAGGTCACTTTAGTCAATAAAAGAACGAGGCAAAAAGCGTTGAATTTGTAATAAAATAACACCAGAAAAAGGCTTGTATGGTTGCTTAACAGTGTAAAGCTTGCCAGCAGAAGCAGAAAAAGATAACAAAGCAAAAGAAGATGCCGTTGATAAGGATTCTGCGACCTGTTTTCATGAAATTGGTGAGAGCCAGAAACTTCAGTTTTATTCGAAAATTGCTGTTGTTGATAATATCACGAATATAATCAGCCAAAAGTTATCTGAGACTGAGAGAGATCAAGTTGTTTATAAAATTTTGAGACTGTACCTAGTCATGCAATGAAAACTCGCTCGGATAGGTCAAAAGCTTTACGAGATTCGCATAGCCGTGGGTTTTATGAATTTGATATTGAAAAGTCAAGCGAGAAACATAAGAGACCTGTGATTTAGGCGGATGCTGAGCAACTTCTAGAGCTGTTTTGATCAAACGACAAATCATCAAACATTATACCGTTATATTAAAGGCCGATAGAGGGCAAAGAATTTTTTGAATTTCAGTGAGTATTATCCCAGAAAATTACATATCGAAACACGATGATATTCTCAAAATGTATATAGAAAACGTTGATGCAGAAGAATACTGGGTACCGGATAAGAAGACAAAAACGTGTGCAGAAAGTGGGACTACAGCAAGGAAAGAAAAATTGACCAGCATTACAAGACTTCTGCTGGTTTGCATGGTGCCCGAAATAAAAAAGGCATATGATCATCTCAAGGTGTTATTCGAGCTAACGAACTTGAATAATATTTCTTACAAATTTGTTTAGGATTTCAAGTTATTGCTTATGATTAACAGACAACAAACGGCAACAGCAACGTATCCTTGTCCCTATTGTTTTGTGAGTCTTTCAATGCTTTCAAATATTGGAAAAAATTGCGAATCTGGGTTAAGTTGTGACAAGTGGTCTTCAATGAACACAAGTAAAAGTAGAGTTCTGACAAATTTTAGCCATTTAAGAGAAGATTGTGGAAAGAACATCGGATTAGGTATAGAATTGTTTTTTTTTTTAAATTAAAATTCTCAATTGGCTGACCACTTTTCCAATTTTCAGAAAATGATAAAAAAACTTGTGAAACTATGACACAGTACGATCAATCTTCACCCTGTTCAATGATGATGACAATGTTTGCGTACTTTAAAAGTGTATTATTCCAGAGCTGCATATACTACAAGGCTATGTCAACCATGTGTTCTGTCAAGGTTTGATTTCACTACTTGTTCAGAAAAAGGCATTGATCTGGCCAAAGTAGTTCAAACTTCTCCCAAAAAACTACCATGGAGAGATTTTCGAGAGCAATGCATGCCAAAAACTTCTCCAAGAGGCAGATAAATTGGACGACGTTGATATTTACAAGGACATCGGGCAGTTGCTATTAGTGCCATTTATTCAAGCTTTCAAGGCCATGCATCTTGTCGTGAACAGTTGTTTTAAAACGAATAATGTGGATATGATAATTCTCACCGATCTTATCGTGAACGTAAAGAAAATGCACATAGGTACTGGTGTTTCACAAACCCTTAAAATTCACGTTTTCTTGATCATATTGAACAGTGCTTAACATTTATGTCGGGCTTGGGTCTGGAAATCATGTTTGGACAAGCAGGGAAAGAATTTCATCAAAAATTTCTAAAATTTTCGAATAAATACAAAATAAATATGTTTGAAGATCCATTATATATGAAGCTATTGCAAAAAGCTATTGTTGAATTCCCATCAAGACACATTAAGTTATAATTATATTTCAATCAAATTCCATTATAATATTATATGACTGTAGAATAAATAAAGTCCCTGATTAATAAAACAATTGTATTTCTAAGCGTTATTCGACTTTTATTTTATTCATTTTATTACATAACAAATAACTGGGTTTTCTCGAAGAGGGGATCAGCTGTGATTTTTTGCGCAACGAAAAAATGATCGCAAAGGCCTCTAGAATCACCTATTATATGCAATTTTTTTGGGAATTTTTGTCGCATAATCCTGTCCTTTAGGCTCAGTGTGCGCAGATTCGGAAGTTACTAATCACGTCTTAATAGTGAATGTATTATTTTTTATTAAAAATGGTGGTATTTGAAACAGCAGTATAAGATTTTGTAATATTTTTGAATGTTTATAAAGTGACTTATGTCTGTAATCCAGTTTAAAGTCATGAACGAGCATTATTAAAATAATTTAGAGCCTATTTCTTATTATTATAAATAAATGCGAAGTGAATGAAGTTTTTTTGAGTTTAAGGTCCTTTTTAAAGCTCATTCCAATTAGTTTGACTGTGATACTCGAAGCAGTGCAGTGCCATTTTACTAAAAAGTTATTATAGTGATATTCTGGCGCAGTACATTGACATGTTATGAAGAATAAGATTGTTATGAATAAAGGTACCTTTTTTTGCAGCTTGTTTTAGTTGGTTAATTAGATTAAAACGATTTTATTTAAATTAAATTGATTGAAAACTTGATCGACTTAAAATGAAGGGAAAAAAAGTAGTGATTGAATATTCCAATAGATCCCTCTCAAGTTTGTGTCTCTGTTACCACACAAAGTATGCTGAAACATAGCATCGCACCCTTCATGAAAGGAATACCCCTTGCCATCCGGTATTTCACCAGTATACGAACTTCCTCTTGTGGGTTGGTTTCGCTGTCATATGGATAGTAGGCCGATCCTATGACTAGATTTTCAATTCCTCGAAGATCTGTGGCTATCACGATGAAGGCCATTGGTTTAAGCACCTTGAGGTTCCTATAATAAAAACTAACCGCAAAAGTTCTCACTTTGGACATAGCAATCTGCACAACTAGGCAAGTGGATACACATTAATCAAACGCGAAGGGCGAGGCAAGTGACGGAAATGTTTTTGTTAAAGCTGTTACAATTTTTTACTAATTTTTCAATTTTCAAATTAAAAGTGGAATTAATTTAATTCAAAGTCGTTTAAAATTTAAATTAAGCATACTGAAACTTTAAAAATGTAATGTTTTTTATTTCAAAAAATTCAATATTAAATTGTTCAACTGGTATATTTCATTTTAAATAGTAATAGATTTATATATTCCACGCAAAAGCAATTATCTGTCAAAATAATTCAATTTAGCAAACACGTCACCACTGGATGATGATAATGCAATTTGTTCTTCGGTAGGCATGGGCTTCATGACCTTTTTTTTCTTTCGACTTAAATTGGTTAATCGGGAAGAAACGTGTACCTTTAAAGTTCAAAATTTCGGTAAGGATCCTTTTTGTGAATAAGACGAAGAGATTTGAGATCTTCAGGTGTTAATCCGTTTCTAAATGCGGACATGAAAGAAAAAGATATAGTGGAAGAAGAAGACCTGGTCCTGGCGCGAAAAAGAAATTCGCACAGTAAAAAATCTGGGATAGAATTTAGTTGCACCTAATTT
>JAUELO010449312.1:0-13348 GCA_032357855.1 Amphibolips quercusostensackenii | reverse complement strand
ATAAAAAAAATAAAAATGTAAAATTGCAAATTCAAATTTTCATCCTAATACGAATTCAATTTTAATAATACTCTCCGTATTATTCACTAAAAAAAATCGTTAGAATAAATTTTGCAAACCTAATTTATTTATTCTTGCTCTTGTTCAAAAACACTGGATATTGTTTATCTAAACGCACCACATAATAGCTAAACAAAAATATAAAATTTTTAACAGTTTTATTTATTCAATAATAATTTTATTTGCAATAAATAAATTTTTGTTTATTTTACTTATACTCTAAGGAATAGTATCATGAAAATCAAAATGTAACATAGCAAATCTTACATTTTATATTAATTCTATATGCTTCAATTTGAGCCATTTTAGAAGAAGTTGGACGAAAAGAAAAGCTTGCAGCGTAGAGGTTCATAAAGAAAAAGTTTCCTCATTTTTTAAATTTTTTAATCGGTAAAATGAAAAAATTAAAATTTAAAATTTTACATTTAGATTATTATCCTAATTCTACATGCTTCAATCTGAGCCATCTTAAAGAAAATCAGACTTAAAGAATAGCTTTCAACTTATGGATCTAAATAACCAAATTTTCTTTATTTCACTTATTGACTAATCACTAAAAAAAAATCAAATTGCAAATTTTTTTAGCTTTATTCTGCATGCCTCACTTTGAGCCATCCCCAAAAAAAGCCATACTAAATGAAAAGCTTGCAGCGTAGAGGTTCAAATAACACGATTTTCCTAATTTTTCTTATCTTTAATCTCTAAAATGAAAAAATAAAAATAAAAAAGTTTCAAATTTTTCTTCTTATTTCAATTCTATATGCTTTAATTTCAACCATCACTAATGAAAACTAGACTAAAAAAAAAGCTTCCAGCCTAGGGCTTAAAATAGCAAAATTTTTCTTATTTTTCCATCCCTAAAATAAAAAATTAAAATGTAAAATTGCGAATTTTTATTTTCATCTTAATTCTACATACTTTGATTTGAGCAATCTCTAGAGAAAATCAGAATAAAGGAAAAGCTTACAGCAAAGGGATCTGAGTAACCAAATTTTCCTGAGTTTTCTTATTTTTAAAACACTGATATCAAAAAAAGAAAACTAAACATAGCAAATGTTATTTTTAGTCTAAATTCTACATGAAAAAAGCTTTAATTTAAGCCATTTCAGAAAAAAATGGGCTAAAAGACAAGCTTTCAGCGTAGGGGTCCAAATAAAAAAAAATTTCTTATTTTTCTTTTATTTTTGGCCATTTAAAAAAATGTCAAAATAAACATTTTTCTTTTTATCTTAATTCTACATGCGTTAATTTGAGCTATCCTAGAAGAAAACTAGCCTTAAAAAAATATTCCAGTATAGGGTTTAAATAGGAAAATTGCTCTTATTTTTCTTATTTTAATTTAATAAAATAAGAAATAAATAAAAATGTAAAATTGTATATTTTGCTTTTTATCTTAATTCTACAATCTTTAATTTGAGCAATTCCTGTAGAAACCTAGACTAAAAGCAAAGCTTTCAGCGCGGGGGTCCAATTAACAAAATTTCACCCATTTTTTTTATTTTTCATCTCAAAAATGAGAAAATAATTAAATTTCAAATTTTTCTTTTTATCTTAATTATACATGATTTAGTTTGAGCCATCTCCGCAGAAAACCAGACTAAAATAAAAGCTTGCAGCCTAGGAGTCCAAATAACAAAATTTCAATCATTTTATCAATTTTTAATCCTTAAAATAAAAAATGAAAATGCCAAATTGCAAATTGTTTTTCCATCTTATTTTTAAATGCTTCAATTCAAGCCATCTCAGAAGAAAATTAGGCTTAAAGAAAAGCTTACAGTATGAGTGTCAAAATAGCAAAATTTTTCTCATTTTTTTCATTTTCAATCACTAAAATTAATAAATAAAAATTGCAAATTTTTCTTTTTATCCTGATTCTACATGCTTAAATTTGAGCCATCCCCGCAGAAAGACATACTAAAAGAAAAGCTTGCAGCATAGAGGTTCAAATAGCAAAATTTTTTTATTTTTATTATTTTTGATCTCAAAAATGAAAAAATGAAAATAAAAAAATTGAAAATTTTTCTTCTAATTTTGATTCTACATGCTTTAATTTGAACCATCCCTAATGAAAACCAGACTAAAAGAAAAGCTTTCAGCCTAGGTCTTTAAATAGCAAAATTTCACTTATTTCTTTTATTTCAATCCCTAAGATAGAAAAAATTAAAATGTAAAATTGCGAATTTTTATTTGTATCTTAATTCTACATACTTTGATTTGAGCAATCTCTGGAGAAAATCAGAATAGAGGAAAAGCTTACAGCATAGGGGTCTAAATAACCAAATTTTGTTGATTTTTCTTATTTTTACAACTCTGCTACCAAAAAAAGGAAACTAAACATAGCAAATGTTATTTTCAATCTGAATTCTGCATAAAAAAAGCTCTAATTTAAGTCATTTTCGAAAAAATTGGACTAAAGGACAAGCTTTTAGCGTAGGGGTCCAAATGGAAATTTTTTTTTTATTTTTCTTATTTTTTGAGCCATTTAAAAAAATGTCAGAATGAAAATTTTTCTTTTTATCTTGATTCTACATGCTTTAATTTGAGCCATCTATGAATAAAATCAGACTAAAAGAAAATCTTACAGCAAAGGGTTCAGAATGACGAAATTTTCTTTATTTTTCTATTTTTTATTTTCTAAAATTAAAAAGGAAAAATGTCAAATTGTACGTGTTTCTTTTGATTTTATTCTACATGCTTTAATTTGAGCCATCCCAGAAGAAAACCAAATTCAAAGAAAAAAATTCCAGCATAGAATTCAAATAAGAAAATTGTTCTCATTTTTTTATTTTAATTTAATATAATAAAAAATAAATAAGTATGTAAAATTACATATTTTGCTATTTATCTTACATATACTTTTTTTAATTTAAGCAATTCTTGTAGAAACCTAGACTAAATATAAAGCTTCCAGCGTGGGTGTCCAAATAGCAAAATTTTACTCAATTTCTTAATTTTCAATCCCTAAAATGAGAAAATAATCAAATTTCAAATTTTTCATTTCATCTCAATTCTACATGATTTAGTTCGAGCCATCTTCGCAGAAAACCAGACTAAAATAAAAGCTAGAAACCTAGTGGTCCAAATAGCAAAATTTTCTTCATCTTTCTCATTTTTTAATCACTAAAATGAAAAATAAAAGTGTAAAGTTGCAAATTTTTTTCAAATCTCAATTCTAAATGCTCTAATTTGAGCCATCTCAAAAGAAAATTAGGCTTAAAGAAAAGCTTACAGTATAGGTGTCAAAATAGCCAAATTTTTCTAATTTTTCTTATTTTTAATCACTGAAATAAATATTTAAAAATTGCAAATTTTTCTTTTTATCCTTATTCTACATGCTTTAATTTGAACCATTCAAAAAGAAAACCAGAATAAAGAAAAACTCACAGCAAAGGGATCAAAATAACCAACTTTTCCTTTTTTTAATTTTTCATTACTAAAATGAAAAATAAAAATGTAAAGCTGCAAATTTCTCTTTTAATATTATTTCTGCATGTTTTGATTTGAGAAATTTCCGAAGAAAATAAGACTAGAAGAAAAGCTTTCGGCATTGGTGTCTAGATAATCAAATTTTCATCATTTTTCTAATTTTTTTTATTACTCAAATAAAAAATATAAATGTCCAAGTGCAAATTTTTTTATTTTAATTTTACATGCCTAAGATTGTACCGTTTCCAAAGAAAATCCGGCCAAAAGGAAAGCTTGCAGCGTACGACCATCCGCAAGGAATATTAAACTAAAAAAAAGTTTACAGTATGGTGGTCAAAATGGCAAAATTTTACTTTTTTTTTAAATTTGTGATCGCTAAAAAAAAATTAAAAATTGCAATTTTTTTATCTTAACTCTGCGTGCTTCAATTTAAGCCATCCCCGAAAAATATTGGACTAAAAGACAAGCTTGCAATATATGGGTCAAAAAAGCAAAATTTTCTTCATTTTTCTCATTTTTCAATCACTAAAATTAAAAAATTAAAATTGCAAATTTTTCTCTATGTCTCATCTATTATCTTAATTCTACATGCTTCAGTTTGAGCCAGCCCCGAAGAAAAACAGACTAAAAGAAAATATTCCAGCAGAGGAGTTGAAATAACCAAATTCTCTTTAATTTTATTATTTCCAATTACTGAAATAGAAAATAAACATGTAAAATTGCAAGTTTTTCTTTTTACCTTAATTCTACATGCTTCAGCTTGAGCCATCCCTGAAGAAAACCAGACTAAAAAAAAAGATTGCAGCACAGGAGTTAAAATAACCAAATTTCCCTTATTTTTATTATTTCAATCACTGTAATAAACAAAAAAAATAAAAATAAAAAATTGCAAATTTTATTTTTCATCTTGATTCTACATGCTTAAATCTGAGTCATCCTCAAAGAAAATCAGACTTAAAGAAAAGCCAACAGTATAGGGGTAAAAATAGAAAAATTTTCCTTATTTTTCTCATCCTTAATCACTGAAATCAAAAAATACAAATTGCAAATTTTTATTTGTAGCCTAATTCTACATGCTTCAAGTTGAGCCATCGCAGAAAAAAACAAACTTGGTAAAAAAAAGATCATATCATAGGGGTGAAGATATTAAAATTTTTCCTTATTTTTCTTATTTTCAATCATTAAAATGAAGAATAAGAGTTTGAAATTGCAAGTTTTTTTTTATTTTAACTCTACAAGCTTTGATTTCAGCCATCTCCGAAGAAAAACAGACTAAAAGAAAAAATTACAGCACATGAGTTAAAATAACCAAATTCCACTTACTTTTATTTTTTTCAATCACTAAAATAAACAAAAAAATGAAAATGGAAAATTGCAACTTTTTCTTTTTTTATCTTAATTCTACATGCTTGAATCTGAGCCATCTTCTAAGAAAATCAGACTTAAATAAAAGCCAACAGTGTAAGGGTAAAAATAGAAAAATTTTTCTTATTTTTTTTATCCTCAATCACTGAAATCAAAAAATAAAAATTGCAAATTTTTATTTGTATCCTAATTCTACTTGCTTCAATTTGAGCCACCCACAAAGAAAACCAGACTAAAGGAAAATCTCTGAGCAAAAGGGTCAAAATCACCAAATTTTTCTCATTTTTTTTTTATGTTTAATCGCTAAAATAAACAATTAAAAGGTCTCATTGCAAATTTTTATTTTCATTTTGATTTTACATACTCTAATTTAAGACATCCCAGAAGTGAACCAGACTAGAAGAAAAGCTTTTAGCATTAATGTGTAGATAATCAAACCTTCATCATTTTTCTTATTTTTTGATACTGAAATAAAAAATATAAATGTCAAAGTGCAAATTTTTTTTTGATTTTAATTTTACTTGCTTAGAATTGTGCCGTTTGCAAAAAAAAATCAGACCAAAAGGAAATCTTCTAGCGTAGGGGTCCAAATAGCAAAATGTTACTCATTTTTTATATTCTTAGCTGTTAAAAAAATATAAAGATGTAAAATTGCAAATTTTTCTTTTTGTCTTAATTCTATATGCTTCGAATTGCACTATCTTCGAAGAAAACTAGACTAAGAAAAAATCTTACAGCAAAGTGATTTAGATGTGAAAATTTCTCTTATTTTTAAACCATTGATATAAAAAAAAAAACCGAGCATAGAAAATGTTATTATTAAACTTAATACCTGCTGAAAGCTTTAACTTAAGCCTTCCTGAAAGATTATTGGACTAAAAGAAAGATTTACAGTACAGTAGTCAGAATAGAAAAAATTTTCCTTATTTTTTGAATTTTTTTTAACTGAAATAAAAAAAAATAAAAATTGCAATTTTTATTTTATTTTAATTCTACGTCCTTCAATTTAAGCTATGCCTGAAAAATATTGGACTGAAAGAAAAGCTTGCAATACATGGGTCAAAATAGTAAAATTTTACTCATTTTTTGTATTTTCAATGACTAAAATGAAAAATAAAATTGAAACTTTTTCTATTTTCTTCATTCTACAAGCTTCGATTTAAGCTATCTCCGAAGAAAACCAGACTAGAAGAAAATATTCCAGCAGATGAGTTAAAATAACCGAATTTCACTTATTTCTATTATTTTCTATCCCTGAAATAAAGAAAAAAATTAAAATAAAAAATTTTTCATTTATCTTAATTCTACATGCTTGACTATGAGCCACCCTGAAGAAAATCAGACTATCAGAAAAGCTCCTAGCATAGTGGTCTAAGTATCCAAATTTTCTTAATTTTTCTTATTTTTAATTACTGAAATAAAAAGGTAAAGTTGCAAATTTTTTTTTATCTTAATTCTAGATGCTTAAATTTGAGTTATTTCAGAAGAAAACCAGACTTGAAGAAAAGCTTACAGTATAGACGTAAAAATAGAAAAATTTTCTTTATTCTTCTTATTTTCAATCACTAAAATCAAAAAATGAAAACCGCAAATTTTTATTCGTATCCTAATTCTACATGCTTCAATTTGAGCCATCCACAAAGAAAACCAGACGAAAGGAAAATCTCCCAGCAAAGTGGTCAGAGGAACCAAATTTTTTTTATTTTTTTTATTTGCAATCGCTAAAATAAAAAATAAAACATTCCGATTGCAAATTTTCCTTTTTATCTTAATTCTACATGCTTCAATTTGAACCATCCCAGAACAAAACCAGACTTAAAGAAAAGCTTACATTATGGGGGAGAAAAAAGCAAAATTTTTCTTATTTTTTTGATTTTTTATCACTAAAATTGAAAAATAAAAATAACAATTTTTTATTTGTATCCTAATTCTACATGCTTTAATTTGAGCCATCCCGCAAGAAAACCAGACTTAAAGAAAATCTTACATTATACGGGTAAAAATATCAAAACTTTTTTTATTTTTCCTTTTTTCTATTACTAAAATTAAAAAATAAAAATTGAAAATTTTTATTTGTGTCCTAATGTTACATGCTTTACATTGAGCCATTTTAGAGGAAAACCAGACTTAAGGACAATCTTACATTATAGGGGTAAAAATATCAACATTTTCCTAATTTTTCTTATTTTTAATTACTGAAATGAACATTAAAAATGTAAAATTCCAAATTTTACTTTTTATCTTGATTTTACATGCTCTGATTTGAGCCATCTTCGATAAAAATCAGACTAGAAGAAAAGCTTTCAGCATAGGTGTCTAAATAACCAAATTTTTATCATGTTTCTTATTTTCAAACACTAAAAAGAAAAAATATAAATGTCCAATTGCAAATTTTTTTTAGTTTAATTTTACATGCTTCAAATAAAGGCATTTTAAAAGAGCATCAGACTCAAAGAAAAGCTTCTAGTGTGTTTTTTTATATTTTTTGCCATTAAAATGAAAAAATAAAAATGTCAATTTTTCTTTTTATCTTAATTCTACGAGCTTCAATTTAAGCTACTTCCAAAGATTATTGGACTAAAAGAAAAGCTTACAGTATATAGGTCAATATAGCAAAATATTCTTTATTTTTCATATTTTTAATTACTAAAATAAAAAAATAAAAATTGCAAATTATTCTTTATATCTTATCTAATATTCTAATTCTGCATGCTTTAATTTGAGCCATTCCCGAAGAAAAACAGACTAAAAAAAAAGATCCCAGAATGGAAGTATGAATAACCAAACTTTCCTTATTTTCAATATTTTTGGTCATTAAAATAAAAAATAAAATAAAATGAAACATTAAAAAATTTTCTTCTTATCTTGATTCTACATGCTTGAATTTGAGTCATCGCTAAAGAAAATCAGACTATAAGAGAATCTTTCAGCATAGCATTCTAAGTATCCAAAGTTTTCTAATTTTACTAATTTTTGATCACTGAAATAAAAAATAAAAATTTCTAATTGTAATTTTTTATTTGTATCCTAATTCTACATGCTTTAATTTGAAAATAAGAAATAAAAATGTCCAGTTGCAATTATTTCTTTTCATCTTTATTCTACATGTTTTAATTTGAGCCATCCCAGAAGAAAACCAAAATTAAAAAAAAGCTATAAGGCTGAAAATAGCAAAATTTTCCTCATTTTTCCTTTTTTTTATTACTAAAATGAAAAGATGAAAATTAAACATTTTCATTTGTGTTCTAATTCTACATGCTTCAGTTTGAGCCATCTTAGAAGAAAACCAGACCTTAAGAAAAGCTTACATCATAGGGGTAAAAATAGCAACATTTTCCTTATTTTTTAAATTTTTCATCACTAAAATAAAAAAATAGAATTTGCAACTTTTTATTTGTATTCTAATTTTACATACTTCAATTTGAGCCATTCCAGAAGAAAACCAGACTAGAAAAAAAGCTATCAGCATTATTGTCTAAGTAACCAAATTTCCTTCATTTCTGTTATTTTTAATCACTAAAATAAAAAATATAAATGTCCAATTGCAAATTTTTTTATTTTAATTTTACATGCTTAAAATTAAGGCATTTTCTAAGAAAATCAGTGTAAAAGAAAAGCTTCTAGTATTTTTGTTATATTTTTTTTTACTAAAATAAAGAAATAAAAATTGCAATTTTTTTTTATTTTAATTCTACGTGCTTCAATTTAAGCTACCCCCGAAAAATATTGAACTAAAAAAAAAGCTTGCAGTATATGGGTCAATGTAGCAAAATATTCTTCCTTTTTCATATTTTTAATTACTGAAATAAGAAAATGAAGTTGCAAATTTTTTTTATACCTTATCTATTATCCTAGTTCTACATGCTTTAATTTGAGCCATCCCCGAAAAAAAACAGACTAAAAAAATATATTCCAGCACAGGAGCTTAAATAACCAAATTTTTCTCATTTTAATTATTTTTAATTACAAAGATGAGATAAAAAATAAGAAATAAAAATTAAAAATTGCAAACTTTTTTTTTATTCTTAATTCTACATGCTTCAATTTAAGCCATCCCTGAAGAAAATCAGACTATAAAAAAAGCTCCCAGCATAGGGGTCTAAGTATTTAAATTTTTCTAATTTTTCCTACTTTTAATCACTGAGATAAAAAATAAAAACGTCCAATTGCAAATTTTTCTTTTTATTTTAACTCCACATGCTTCAATTTAAGCCATATTTGAAGAAAATCCGTCTAAATAAAAAGCTTCTAGAATGGAGGTCTAGAGAGACAAATGTTTGTTATTTTGCTTATTTTTCTTACAAATTTAACGACTAATATAAAAAATAGAAAACAATAAAATAGCGAATTTCATTTCTTTATCTCAATTCTACATGCCAAGAGGTTTAACTTGAGCCACCCTCGAAGAAAATCGGACTAAAAGAAAAGGTTCGATAGGAACGTTCTGATCCCTTAATTTCCCAGTCCCTGGCACGAGATAACAAGGGTTTTCTTCAACATAAAAAGACAAAAAAAATTACTTTTCTAAAGAAACTAGTTATCGTTATCATTACCTTTTCAGAATGTAACTTTTTCTTTTAAATTTATTAAAATTTCTTTAAATTGTTTTGAATTTCTTGGAATTGTTTTAAATTCCACCAAATTCTCTAATGTTTTTTTTAATTCTTTTGAATTTTTCATGAACTTTTCAATTATTTAAAATTCTCTTGAATTTCTCTAAATTCTTTTGAATTTTTCTTAACTCATTTTAACTCCTTTGAATTCACTTGAATTTGTCCTGAATTTAAAATTGATTTTTTTTAATTCATTCTTAATGCTTGTAATTTTAGCTTAAATTCTGCTGAATTTAATTAAATTTTTATTTACTAATTTTATTTACTTCCATTCATTTATATTTGATGGACTATTTTAAATTTTAAAAATTGTGTTCTTTTCACTTCCATTATTCTTAATTTATCTTCATTTCGGATAACTTCAATCAATTTCTTTCAATTCCCTTGAATGCGTTTAAATTCACTCTAATTTTTCGGAAATTAATAAAATATTTTGGGTTTTCTAAATATAAATTCTTACAAGTTTATTCTGAATTATTACAAGTTTATTTTGATTTTTTTTTAATTCTTTGCATTCTTTGGAATTCTGTTAAATTTTTTTAATTCACCCTGTTTTTTTCTTTTCTCTGGATCTTTTTATTTCTCCTTGAAGTCTTTTTAACTTACAATGATTTCTTAGAGGGTTTATCAAATTATTTTTTATTCCGTTGAATTTTTCTCAATTAATTTAAAATTTAACTAACTTAATAATTTTTTTTTTATTTTGACTTAAATTTTATTTGACACGTTGCTTTTTATTATTAAAAATTTTTTTTTAAATTCAATTTTATTCTATTCATTTCTATCATACTTAATTTGTTGGAATTTGAATTCATTGAATTTCTTATAAATTCACTCTAGTTTTACTGAAGTCAATAGAATATTTTAAATTATTTTTTTCTTAAATTTATTTAGAATTTAAACTGAATTCTTATATAATTATCCCCAATTCTTTTTGATTCTTTGTAAATCTCTTGAATATTGTTAATTTACCCTAAATTTTTTCTAGTGTACTCTAAATTTTTCTAAACTGCCCTGAAATCTTTCAAACTTACCTTGAATTCTTAAAAATTTCTTAAAATTTGAAAAAATTATAAATTTAAGGAATTATCACATTCTTAGTCTAATGAAAAGGTATTAGTTTTATGGAAAATTTTATTTTTCCGCTTTTCATTAAATCTTCACGTTTTGAGACCCCCTGAGTCGAAAAAAAACTATTTTCACAAGGGTGTCTGTCTGTCTGTCTGTAGTCTGTAGTCTGACTGTAAGCACGATAACTTGCGAAAAAATGACCAGATCGGATTGAGCTTGGGCACACTTTTTTTAAGGCCTGAAGAAAAAGTACAAGTTCATTATCCAGCTATTTTTGATGAAAATTCAAAAAAATAAAGCATTTTCAAAATTTTGCAGCAAATTTTTTTTAAGATTTTAAAATTGCATGCACGGCTATTGGTAGTGCTAGGAAAAGTGAACAATTTATCATAATATTTTTTTTGATAAAAAAAAAATTGTCTAAGTTATAGCATATTTAAAATTTAAAAAAAAACAGAAGAAAATGCAAATTTTACGCCAAACAACGCACGATAAAAAAAATTTAAAAAAAAACGTTTATTTTTGAACGCCTTACAAGACTATCATAACAAATTTTTAAATTTTTCAAAAAATCGAAAATTTGAATTGTTGATTGCACAACAAATAATAAAAAATTAAGAATTTCACTTTGCGGTCAAACCGTGCAAGATACAAAAAAAATTATTATATAAAACCTATGCTACCAAAAAAGAATAACAAATCTGTTAGTTATCACTTTTTAATAGGACGCGAATTTTTTGCTTTATTTGTAAAAAACACAATTAAAAATAAAAATTTTTGGGCGAATGACACAAGCAAGGAATAAAATAAGAAAACAAATATTATTCACCCAAAAATAGGCTACCAATTTGTTTTTAATAATTTTTTTTTATAGAATGCATAGTTTTTGTTTTAATAGTGAAAAATGACATTACAAAATAAACAATTAATTTTGGTATGGCTAAGCGTTGTTTTTTTAATTTTAAAATTTTTCATTTTTTGGTAGCATTTTAAGTAAGTTAAACCAAAGCTTGAAGAATCTAAAGTTTTTCTTTGAAGTTTTAAAAATGTGCGGAGAAATGAAAAGTATTCCGATAATGTTATAATTATAATAACGGTTATCGTAATCGTGCAAAAATTTTGCCGTGCCCAAAAATATACAATAAATAATTGTTATGACATGAATGATCAGAGATTATACAAATACATATGAAAAATTAGGCGCGAAGCGCAAGTATTGTAATAAAGATGTGTTCCTTAAGGCCGATAGAGCCTTAAGTGAATAAACTTTCTTTTCAATCTAAAATGAAAACAAATTTGAAAATTACGTTAATCGTAGAGATTCGGTCAATTTTTTAATATATGACACTAAACTTCTTCTTTTCATCTAAACCGAGCACGAAGTGCGAAAATCGAAAAGAGCCGAGCGCGAAGCGTGAAGTATTTACATGATCGAGCGCGAAGCTCGAGATAAAATAGACGCGCTCAAACTTGAGAGCAAAACGAGTTGCGCACAAAGCGCGCGATGAGAATGTGTTCACTAAGCTGGCAGATTTTTGAAAATTGTTTTAAATAACCTTACATTTGAATAAATTTCTCTTTGATTTTTAATAATTTTAGCAAAAAGTGCTAGATTTCCTTAAATTTCTCTAAATCGCTTAAATTTGATGTAATTATTATTTTTTTTTTATTATTTTTGGTTTACCTGAATTCTGTTGAATTCGACGTAAATTCTGTTTACTGCCATCGCACTCAGTTCGACAGAAATTTTTTGAGTGTAAATATTTTATTCAATAATATTGTTTCAAATTCTTTTAATTTTCTCAAATTTTTCTCTATTCCTCTTAATTTTTCTCAATTCTTTCCAATTTTACTGACATCACTGGAATGTTTGGAATATATTTTAACTCATTTAAATTCATTTGAAATTCAACCTAAATTTTTATGAATTTATCCTTAAGGACTAAATAATTTTTTTTATAAATCTACCCTTAAGTCTAATAAACTCGCTTCGGCTTTTTAGGAATTTTATTAAATTTATTTGAATTCCCTTAAATTTTTATAAATTCGCTCCCACTTCACTGAAATCAGTTGGATATTTTAGAATTTATATTTTTTCACTCCACTTGAATTTTTTTTAATTTTGCCTTGATTTTTTACAAATTTCATCAAATTTTTCTCATTTCCCTTGAATACTTCTGAATTCACTGCATTTTCATTTGATTTGTTGTTTCTTTTTTAACATATTCCAAGTTTGTTTAAAGTCACTTGGAATTATTATAAATTTCATGGAATTCTTTTCATTTGAAAAAAAAATTATTAACAACATTAGTCTCATTATTAATGCACATTAGTCACTTTTAGTCAATTTTAGTCAGTATAAGTAGGATAAGTAAGGGTAGAGGAAATAGGGGAAGCAAATGAGGGGGAAAAACGGAAAGCAAGTGTAGAGGAAATAGGGGAAGTAAGAGTAAGGGAAATAGCGGAATGGAGGAAAAAATTAAGGTGTGAGCTAGGTAAAGAGGAATAAGGGACGGAGGTGTAGGAAAAGTGAAGAAACATGAGGGTTGGAAAAGTAGTGGAAGTGAGTTTTGATGAGGGGTGAGGAAGTAGGAAACGTGAGGTGTGGGGAAGTAGGAGAGTGCGGGGTGATGAGGTCATGTGAATTAGGGAAAGTGATAAGAAATGTGAAGAGGGGAAGTAAGGGAATCGAGTGGTGATAAGTCTAGGGTGAGAACTGGGTATGAGACTAGAGAAGTGAAGGGATGGCTAGTAGGGTAGTGCGGGTGAGTTAGGGTGAAAATGTGTAGGTTGGGGAAGGGAAGTAGGGAAAG